>PQXL01000101.1:0-95145 GCA_004916875.1 Botrytis galanthina
GAGCTAGTCTCTTTCGCATTCGCTTATTTCCCTTTGATACAGTAGCCATTGTATTGAAGTCATTCCTTTGAAGTGAATACCCTTGTTCACACATATACACATATATACACATATATACACATATATACACATATATACACATATATACACACATATACACACATATCCCATCTCTTCTTTTCTCTTATATAAATATATGCATATAATATACCTACCTATATATACCCCAAGAATTCCACAACCGTATCCAACCTCCAACCCCCAACATGCACCCAACAATCCTCAACATCACCCCCAATAAAAATCCCATCATCAACCCTTCTTTCCATCTACAATAGTCAGACAAAAGTTCTAATCTTACAATTAAAACATCTCGACCCCTACTTATTTCGTAATCTACCTAGTATAATGGATATAAAAATAAAACCCTATTTCGTGCATACAAATTATAAATCACAAATCTCTGATATAAATATAAATCTCTAATATGTATTTACTTGCTATATATTATACATACATACATACACATGATACACTCGAAATATATATAAAATATCCAACCACACTGCATTGCACATAGGCAAATAAATCAGCAAGCACACAAAACCAATACACATCCATCCATCCATCTATCCTCCCAACTCTACTCTACTCTACTCTACCCTTCCCTTCCCTTCCCTCCTAAACGCCATACCAATGATACAATACTACTACGCCATCCCTCCTCCCGCGCGTACCTGTCCTTACCACCAAACCAAACCTCCCCTAAAAAATATCAATCCCATCCAATCCAATCCCATCACATCATCCAACCCACATCATCCAACCCACTCCCCCCAACCCACTCCCCTCCCAAACACAACCACAAGTCTGAAACCCATCATGTTCCAAACGCAAATCCAAATCCAAATGCAAATGCAATCCTGTCACGTCACGTCAGATCTGGATCTGGATCTGCATTTAGTTTTCCGTTTTTCATTTTTCGTTTTTAGTTTTTAGTTTTTAGTTTTTCGTTCTTACGAAGTTTTCGTCGTGGTTTTTACTTCTTTTTTACTTCTCGTCTCGGTCATGTGACGTCATGTGACGTGATATAATGTGATATAATGTGATCTACCAAAATTATCTACTGCTCTCCTACCCTCCCTCTCCCTCTCCCTCCTCCTCTTCCTCCACTATAGGTAGGTATGTATAACGCCACGCATTTGACCCTTGAATCGCGACTTTGAGATTTAATCAACTCAGAGACCAAGATCCAGATCCAAATATTCGATATCTAACACTAACAAATCAAACCAAACCCTACAAATCACATGCAGAAATCACAATTACAACATGCGTTCGCCAGGCCAGCGGATAAATACCTACCTAAACATGTTCACTCACCAGGAAAGATATACTAGGTATGACTACGACTTACAAATTCCATCACATCGTATTGATATCTAGTCCTATTGATACTTATTTACCTATGTATCCAAGCTCAACAAGCTCAGCCAAATATCTATCGATTCGCCTATGAAGAAAAAGCATATATAATCGAGATATCATATGCTCGTATCCATAGCCGTGAGATACAATACAATGAAGAAAAAAACGGGAATATCCTCCTACAAAACATAAAAAGTCTTCTTTTTGAGATCCCCCTACACCACACCTAAGAAAAAAAAAAGAAAGCATGCAAAAAACTCCAAACCATGCAAACGCCCAAGATGCATTGAACAGTCAAAACTCTCTTGATTATCTTCTATTTTGGAAACGATTGCCTGTTAATTTTTGCATCTTGGATCGTGGTGGTCCTTGTTCAGCATCATCACTTTCATCATCTTCTCCTTGCTCGTCAATATCATCGTGATCAACTTCATCCTCATCTCCGGAATCCGCATCAGTTTCCTCAGCCTCATCATCTATTAAATCATCCTCACTATCTTCTTCCTCTTCGTCAGATTCCGCCACCATACCGTTAAGCATTTCCTCTTCAATCTCAGAATCCGAAATATCTTCGAGATCTCCGTTCTTGGCAAGTCTTTGAGGTAATCCATTCACGACCACTTCCTCCTCGTCATCGCTTTGACCCTCAACGTAAATGACACCCTCATCATTATCCTCGCTGTCCAATCCTGATCGGTTTTGCATGCCTCTTCGTAATTCGATTTGTGCGTCCAACATATCCAATTTGCCCTTCAAAGATAAAAGATGTTGTAAAGCTTTTGATCTCTCATCGAGAACTCGGTTTACCTCGGACAACTTCTTGATGAGACCTCTTTGAGTTGCCAAGTAACCACCATGTGTAATCATTGACCATTGAACCCAAACCATAAGACTACCAGCTCTACCGGGTCTTCTATGTAATCTTTCTGCCAACTTCTGTAGTAAGATTGCGGCAAGAGGAGAATCGAGTCTTTGAATTGTAGCTCTAATCGTACTGAGATCCGTAGTATGTAAGCAGGATTCCAACAAGGCGACATCGTTTGTCTTGAGGGCTTGAGTAAGAACTGTTCCGAGGGATGCGCCGGAAGGAGCCTGGATTGAATTTTGAGGGTATGAAAGGGTTTGAGATTTGGAATCTGCGAAAGCGGCGGCAACATCGATAGGTTCCGAGGCATTTGCTCGAACAAGATCTCCGAATGTTGGTTCTCCATCTTCCTCGGCAGCTTCAGCTCCTTCATCTCCCATAGTCACATCTGCGTTGACATTGCCATCTTCTTCGACATCACTTCCATCCTCCTCAACTTCTTCCATATCATCGTCACTTTGTTCTTCCTCGTCGCTGGATATTTCAACCACTTCGTTCTTCTTCGCTCCATTTGTCTTCACCTTGCTTGCAGCTCCTCCACCCGATACCACAGTTTTCGATTCATCCAAGTGACCAGTTCCAAACGACTTGACACCTTGCTTAACCATTGGCTGACCAAGCTTGGTCGGGAGCTTTCTCTTGGTCGACATTTTGTTTGATTGTTTGTTGTGCGATGTAAGAAAGAGGGTGGAAATGTGAAAATGACGAAAATTAGGTAGGTTATTTCGAATTGAGGAATTGGCGGACAATCAATGAACAATCTCCCGAAAGAGAATTAATTGATAAAGACGAATGTGACTTGGACGTGATGACCCAATTGAGATTATACGAAATCAATACAATACAGTTTCCAATGGTGGTGTTGCTGAATGAGTTGAGGTATAATCTCTACCATTGAAGCTATCAAACCAAAACTTCAAGAAACTTTTTTTTACCCAAGATAGAAAAAATAAATCTTGATCACGTGGAGTGGCTATCTTGAGCACCCAAGTGTTGATGCGGGCCAGATAAGGTGGAACCGAGAATGGAAATGTGGCTTAATTCTGTTGTTGACGTTATGATGATTGGTCCATCAAATATCCTTCTTGTGTATTGATCCATTTTACCCTTTGACAATCCTTGCCGAGCCTTCCCTTTCCTTACTTCATGTGGGGCTGAGGGAGTTGATGCAGTGATGTGATTGGTTCCTACGAGGCAGCCTGCAGATTAAGCACAAGGTGTTAATAAGTTGACTAATAGTGCATTAGGTTTAGTTTCATGGTCATCACTTGCTATCGTTTAAATATGTTAATCGTATGTCCCCCCGAAAGTTCTCGTCTTGCAACCAAATTTTTTAAAGGTTGATTTTGCGACAGCCTTCTCATTCGTCCAAAGTATTGGAGAGCACCGACCACCCCCGATCAACAGCCAAAACCTCACTCCATATACACCTCACTCACCTCACCACACTACGACACATGACCTTCATCGCGACCATCCTGACATCCATATCACCAAAATAAGAGAGAAAGAAATAAGAAGGACGATAACGATTTTCCTTATCGATTCAAGATCCACGACCACCACGCAATCCACTCCCACGACTAACCTCCCAAAATAATTCATTCTTCACTTGTACTATGGTGATTTGAGTGTTTGATTTTATTTTGTTTCGCTTTATCTTATTTTAATCTTTTCTCCTGTCTCTGTGTTTACGAAACTTGATTTATATTTTGAGGATATACTTCTTGATATTCTTTTCCCCCGTAGAAAAGAATAAGAGCAAATCGCAAAAGGTTAATAGATCTCTCTTCTCTTTTCTCTTCACCCCTCTCTCCTCCCTCCTGCCTCCTCCTCCCTCCTCTTGTTCCCCTTTACTTTCTTTTTGTGGCGTGCATGGAGTGAAGGAAACCTGGAAGGAAAGGAAAAGGAAAGCAAAGGAACGGAACGGAACGGAAAAACGTTATTGCCGAGAACGACCGGGGGTAAATCGAATTCCATTTTCATTTATCCTTTGTGCTTGGTTGCGCGCGTCGGATCAACTTGGAACGACGAAAACGAATTCATTTCTCTTATTAATCGTTCCATACATTCGTACATTCATTCATTCATTCATCAACGCCACTTTGGAGAGTGACGAGATTCGTATCAAAACTCTCACACAATACAATACGCTACTCTTACATCGGGTCAGGGTTTTAATTATCACGAACCGGTAACCTGTATTTGAAGTTACATACACCCACTAGTTCACGCTAGATCGGTTTTGTTGACAATCTCGATTTTGAGGGGGAGGTCTCTTTCGCTAGTTGTACCTTTTCACGATAAATCGCGTCGCGCTTCATCTCACCCACTCTCTCAACCTCTCTCATTGCGATTTGATTCGATTCCAATTTGAACAACGAGATTGATTGTAATGTACCTAATTTCAATCTCTACATCGCAATCACAATTCACATTACAATTAACGATTCACTGCGTTTACCATCCTTTCAATCGAAATTCAACGAACGAAAGTCGCGTGTCGTCTATCAAAACAATAGCACAAAAAGAGAGAGCTCGCAACGACAGCTTCCAGCTTCCTACATACCAACACATCAACAATTCAAGAGAATTCCCACTTCGCGATTGTACTCTTCCAAACAACAAATCCAATTCTTTTTTGTTTTGGCTGGAATTCAAGCTTATCAAAGTGGAACTCAACCAAGAGTGCAAGGGGCCAAATATTGATTGAACCTTGGAACCTTCCTTACCTTTGAAATCGCAAGGCTGCAACCCAAATTCTTTGTCGCATATCGACGAGGCTGCGCCGAGGATTAAAATAAAGGCAGGTCTAGGAAGAGCATTCACACATCCCGCCACCTTACCTGAATAGCTTCATACATTATTCTACAGTATTTTGTGGCTGGGTACACTTCAGTTTTGAAGTCAATACACTTTTCTCTTTCTTTTTATTCACTACATTAAAGTCGCGTGGTCATTCGGGCGCAATCTAACTGATTTACTCAACAGTATTCCTCAGCGAACTTAAATAATCCCTCTTGTCGCAACAAATCCATCCATCTTACAACCAACAATTAAGACCATCGGAAACTATACGAATTTTAAAACCCCGATCAATTCGATCTTGTCGCATTGCTTTTCTTTCAATTTCTCCAACTCCAACTGCTAGCCCAGAGCTATCTTTTCATCAATTTTGTCGCAAGCAATACCTCTGTGAATAGAGGATCTCTGTTTGTTGATGGCCGTCATGACCACCCAGCATTCAGAAGATGTAGCTTTGGAGCAAAAGGCAATACCCGTTCCATCATCTGATACGATGGCTTTGGATCTTAATATCAACGGGTAAGTCTTCTCTACCATGATTTCCTTACTCAGTTTCCTTTTCTTTCTCATCTTTTTGTACACCTATATTTATCAATGAAAAATTATAGATCTTCTACTCGAGATGATACCAAAACTGAACAACAACAAACAACCTCTGACATTAAATTGAAAAAATCTCCCGCGCCCGAAGTCACCAATTCTGAATCTGCTGAAATCACCTCTATGTTAAAGTCAGATGGGGACTTGAATGTAGAATCGCATGCCATAAACAGTTCCATTCCTCAGTCCACAGTAGCTGAATCGCATGCGCAAGATTCTCCCGAGAGTCAAAACGTATCTCAACTTCAAGACTCGAATACAACAACTGTTTCCGACGAACTTCCAAAAGCAACCGAAGAACCAGACCGCTCTGTATCCGATCTACCTACACCAGCTGACTCAGTGCCCGAGGCTGCAAACGATACTTTCGCACCCACAGCAGTTCCACCTATTGTCGAAGCTCCTGTGTCCGATATGCGGGATGAAGTATCTCCACTTACTCAAGTACCGGAAACCACACGACAACCCTCATTGCCAGCTTCAGAGAACAAGGCAGATTCATTGAGTTTGGAACGAGAGACTTCTGCACCAGCTCAAGAGACGAAAGCCGAAAGTGTTGACGGTATGAACCTCAGCTTCGATGCCCCCCGACCCGATCTACCCCCATCATCTCCCAACAATGCCCCACCTTCTGTTGACATGGATCTATCTCCAAAGCCGGAGCAAGCAACTGCAAACCCCACTCAAGAATCCGCGGCTGCCAACCTTGGTACGAGTGATGTTGATATGACAGATGCGCCCACACAACCACAGGTTACAAAAGTCGCTCGTGAGCGAGAGGATGATGGCGAAGAAGAGCCATCTGCCAAACGCACCAAGACCGAGGAAAGCGAGGAACCTCGAATCCCTTCGCACGTCGGAACCCCTGCTCCTGCGCAGAACGGAGTAACTACAAATGGTGTTTCGTCCTCCAATGGCAATATGTCACGCCCAATCACGCAACATGAGACCAAAGAGATCATTAAAATCATTAAAAATGTTATCAAGACTGCTGCTGGAAAGAATTTCAGAGCTCCAGTCGCAATTCTTTGGCCTGGCTTCGCAGATGCTTATGCACAAAAAGTCAAGAATGAGGTTGATCTGAGTGGCATGGAAAAGAAGATAAAAAATGGCGAATACCCTTCGATTCAAGCTATCAAGGATGATGCCGTGCTTCTCTACGAAAACGCCATTGCTTTCAATGGTCTTGATAATCCCATCACGGCCGCTGCCAACGACGTGAAGACATCGATTATCACTAAGCTAGGAAGTCTACCACCCGAGCCGCCAGCCCATGTTGCCAAAGCCCAAGTCAAGAAACCTAAGCGACCTACGCCTTCTCTTGATACTGCTGCTCGTACTCCGACTGCTAGAAGACCATCTCGCGGATCTACTGGCGCTGCTGCTCCCATGAGTGCTCCAGCTCCAGCTCCAACTTTTGCTCTTGATCCAGTCACCAGTACACCACTAATTCGTCGGGACTCAACAAAAGACGGCAGGCCAAAGCGTGAAATTCATCCACCAAAGAACAAAGATTTACCCTACTCTTCCGCAAGACCTAAGAGTAAGAAATATTCTGTCGAGCTCAAGTGGTGTGAAGAGGCACTGAATGAACTGAAGAAGCCAAAATACTTGGCGTTTTCGAATGCTTTCATGGACCCTGTTGACCCAGTCGCATTGCAAATTCCCAATTACTTTACTGTCATCAAATCGCCCATGGATATCTCCACTGTCTCTGAAAAGCTCCAAAACGGCGCCTACACCAGAGCGAAGGAGTTTGAGCAAGATGTGAAACTCATTTTTCACAATTGTTACAAGTTCAATCCAGAAGGCAATCCCGTCCGTGTCATGGGTCAGCAGTTTGAGGAGGTATTCAATGGACTATTAGCTAGGAAGGATCGATGGATCGCTGATCATCAACCCGTTGCTGTGACTCCCGATAGGGATGAAGAGAGCGAGGAAGAAGAGGAGAGTGAAGATGAGCCAGAGCCTGTTCAAGAAGCATTACAGGGTGCTGCTACGGCCCGACTTCTTTCTGAACAAGCCAAGCTTATTGATATGCTGTCCAAGCCGGAATCCCCAGATGCCATTGCCTTGCAGAGGAAAATTCTTACTTTCATTCAAGAAACTGTCGAAAAAGAAAAGGCGGCGGCAATTGCCAAGAAACCTAGCAAGAAATCAAAGCCCTCTAAACCATCTAAAAAAGTTAACCCAACGAAAAAGAGCACTACTGGACCCCCGAAGAAATCTGGAGGAGTTCGCAAAGAAAGATCCCTGGGAGTTCTCGAGAAGGAAGTGATTTCCCAAGGAATTGGCCAGTTACCTGATCACATTACTGCGGAAATCATGGAACTGGTCAAAGAAGCTCATCCAGAGATGGTGGTAAGTAACACATTTACATGTCCAATAATTGTAGATTGGCTAATCTTGTTATTTAGGTTGAGGAAGATGGTACTATTGAGATGGAGATTGAAGCACTCCAAGTACATCTTCTCTGGAAGATTTATGATAGCGTCGCCATGCATTCACCAGAAACTGTTGTGAATGTTAAAGCGCAGTATCAGGATAAAAAGGAAGAACCTCGTGCGATTATGAAACCTGTTCCAAGGAAGAAGAATAAGCCTATGACAAAAACTGAACAAGAACGAAAAATCGCATTGCTAAGAGAAAAGGTTCAAGATTTCAAGAAAGGTCCAGGATCAGCTTCCCAAGAACCCATCGAGAGCGTCGAGCAACACACACAAGACGAGTCAAGTGGTGATGAGTCTTCAGATTCTGAAGAAGAGTAAAGTTATCTTGAATGAACCTCCATCCTGGTTGCGAAATTGGGAGCTCGTACTTCACTGCCAAATATCGGGGTTTGTTGCGACAACTCTCAAGAAAATGGCCTCTCAGATTGTACATTATCTTTCCCTTGCACACTTATGGGCCCGTTGTACAATACCAAAATTTTCAAAAACTCATTGACATCCCATTTGATATCATGCCTTTCATTCATCGACATACAATTGTTATTCGAGTTCTCCATCCTTGAGAATCTGGTATTTGAACTGCCTCGAAAACTCAAATAGGATCAGTCGATGGAGCACATGCTTTTTTTGCATTCTTCAAAATAATCATGACACCAGGAATTGTGAGGGAATTTGAGATGAGATGAAGGATTGGAGGACAGTAATTGAGTCTTACTTTTTGATTTACACATGCTGCTAGTACCGCTTTCATGCGTGCTGATAATGAACCTTGATCGGTTGCTGGTCAATTTACTCTTTTTTTTTTTTTTTTTTTTGACCTTGATTTAGCTGCTTGATTACCTCGTGCACTTTGATTCATTGTTGTGACGAGTGATGGAAGGGGGTGGTGGGAGGGGTGGTGGGAGGAAGTCATAATTGAGGGTGGTGATTGGGATGAAGTGTATGATATCAGAGATGGGGTGGATAGTTTCTTTTTGCGAATGTGCAAGCAAGAAATGAATTATTTGGTGAAGAACGCAAGTGGTCGAAGCAAATCAAATCTGATCAGATGAATGCCAGGAGAGGAGTCATTAAACGAAATATCAGATCAGCGAATCGAGTAAAAATGAAAGGATGATTGGGGAAACATGAACACCCATCTACTCACTTACTTCCCCATGCGGGGGTGAATGGGAGTCATAGGTAGTTTGATCATACCAATCTCAATAAAAAATTATTATATGAAAATGAACGGGTATTTACATGAGTGTGATGTGATGTGATGTGATGTGATGTGATGACCCTTGACTATGGCCAAGTTGCAATGTTCATTCCTTTTACAATCTTCTTCCTAACACTGCCTTTCTTTTTCATATCACTGACTCTTCTTGGCACATTTATTACTTGGACAATCACCCCTTGATATCAATGAACCCAGTAGACTGGCTCGTCTCGCAAGGCTCGGATCCGTTTAAGGTGATGATGCTGGCACGTGCACGAACGCCGGCTACATCTGAGAATGTAGCTTACTTTGATTTTTAATTACTATTTTCACCATTCACCATTAGGTGTTTCATACTTAATCAACTCAACTTGACCCATTGTGAGGATATGGTTATTTTGTAAATTGAATTGAATTGAGTCACAAGAGTAAAGGAATTAGCCACCACATTGTAGTTACCGGTTTGCGGAAACACGCGTGGTTATTGGAATTGGGCTTGTTAAAAGGCACGGAGACTCGTGATCTCCCCTGATTCTTATCTTGTTTGGAGACGGAATTCGGAAAGATAAGGAGTTAAGGTTCATAAAACTCCCGGATACATCTTTCTAACGAACTCGGCTTTTTGCTCGATAAGAGACAAGATTATGTCTTTGGCACCTACTCTGCGCAGAAACGGCAAGCGTCCTTCGTGTGAACCGTGTAGGATTGGGAAATTGGCTTGTGGGCATGAACAGCCATATTGCGGGAGATGTGTGAAAAGGGGATTAGAGGGAAGGTGTTGGTATCATCCCGCGCCTATGAGTCGCGGGAGGGTGGATGGGGAGAGAGAGAAAACTAAAAAAGCCGGGGAAGAGAGTGGGGGTGGGGGAAGCCTGAAACGAAGGCGAATTGGTGAGCGAGTTAAAGGGAGAGGTGAAAATCGGGAGGAATGGCTTGGTGGAAATGAAGAAAGAGGAAGAGGAGGGTTGGATAGCTTAGCCCATGCTGCGGTCATGAGAGATGTAGAGAGAGAAGAATGCGGCGGGGAAAGCATAGAAACTCCCTCGACAAATCCAAGTCACTCTAACAACATCTCCTCCAAGTCAACCACTCCCCAAAAGAATTCTCTTGGTATGCTGACAACCGAGGTGGAACCTCAAGCCACAAACCCCACAAACAATGTCTATCTTTCTTCCCGCGGATGTAGGTCAGCAACCCCAAATCGTCAATCACATAAACTTTCGTTTCCAAACTCTATAAATCCAATGCCTGGGAAACCATCGATGCAAAATAATTGGAACGGGGCTAGTTACAAGAGGAGTAGACGGTTCTGGGGGCCCACAAGTTTTGGGGCTGTTTTTAGGAATGGCGATGGGAATGGAGAAGGGAAGGAATTGGACGCGGAAAGAGGGAGTGGAGAAAGTGATGAGAGTGGGGGGAGAAGAGATACATTAGTAGGTGGAATAGGAGGAATGTTGGATATTGGAGAGGATGGGAGGAAAAATCCTAGTTCGTGGCCTTTTGGCCCGCCGCTTGTGAGTCCCCATATATCATTTCATTTCCGCTTTTGGAAATTTAACCTTCTCGAAGCTAGGAAGAAATAGACCGACCTCTTACACAATTCGTTGTGAAATGATCACCAAAGCACTCTGGAACATACCGTCACTTTCAAGCTGCAATAAACTTCTAGAGCGGTATCATGATCTTCTCGAATTCTCAGTCCTACCCGAATTCATGATCAAATACTTGATTTCGAGTATCTATGATACATTTGGCTCAATCCTAGCTGAACCTCGTAGCAAGGAGAAATTCGTACCTTTCGTCGAAATATTGCTCAGAAATGAAGAAACGCCGTTACCCTCATCCCCGGACGATGGTATCGCGTGGCTCGATACCTTTTGTGGGCCCAACGTTCGATTTGAATCTATGGGGCTTTTGTTCTGCTTCATAGGAAGAGCATATCAGAGTCTAGTGGATGGGAATCCATTGTTTCTAGAAGAGGAAAATCGTGGAAGGAATAGAAGACAAACAAGTTGGAGAATGAACGAGTGTGCGGATGTTATGGGGAAAATGTGTGATTGCACGGATACGGTAAATGAGATTGTGGTTGCATTTCGGGTGTCTATTTATGTGTTGGAGAGTTCAGTGGTGGGGGATGAGAGTATGTTGCTTTTCTCTTCGATTCGAAGGACTCAATCACGATCATACCCGTTTCAGAAGATGAGCTAACATAACACTCAAACATTAAGGTTATAGTAATCTCAACCGACATGGAAATATGGTAACGTCAGCGTGTGCTATTGGACTCCACCGTCTCCCCCATCTCCCTCCACACCTCCTAACCACAGCTGCCGAATACAAGCGTCGATTATTCGCTTCAGTTTACTACATGGACAAATGTTCCTCGGCTCTCAACGGCACACCGCCTGCTATTTCCCGTCTCTATTGCCGTCTCCAAATGCCTTCTGATATCTCAGAAACAGAACTTTTCCTTCCCCGTGCCCAAATGCAACAAGCAATAGCTGCGTGCGATGAGCAAGGATGGAATCGGAAAGGTGAGGTATATTGTAGTACTTGCTATAGAGCTAATGTACAAATCTACATGATCAAAGAAGAGATATTGGAGGGAGCTTTAGGTGTGGATGTGGAGATCAGTCGTGAACGCATAGATTCTCTTCTTTCCCGTACTGCCTCCTTAACTCTAAGTTGGCCACCCCAATTTCAGTTTAGTCCAACATCAACAGGGAGATTACTATTTGTACAACTAATCTTTGCATTTGAAACGCTACATAACACCCTTTTGTTATATAGACTTGCAGTAGCAAATAGCCTAGAAGGGAACTATATCCAGGGATTACTGGATACGGCAATGGAAATGTTGGAAAAGGTCGTTATGATGTGGGAGAAGAGGGATGTGTTGGTTGGATTTGAATTCTGTTTCGATTGGTTTATTACGAGCTATGGAATCCCAGCGGCAGGTGTAATCTGTGTTGAGTTGCTAAAAAGAATGAGCGGAAGTGCCACCGCTGCTTCTGGCTCTGAAACGAGGAAAATGGGAACTCAGGAGAAAACAATGGCGAGGTTTCCCAAAAGTGTAGCGATTCAGAAATTGACACTCTTTGGCGCGTTTCTGGATTGGGTGAGAGATACGGATGGGAACTATGCATTGTTGAGAAGAGTGAGGGGAGTGGTGGGTCGCGTTTTGAAGTGGATTCTCGATGGGGGAGATTTTGATAGGGAAATGGAAAGGGAGAAGGAGAAAAGCAACTCTAGCCAAGAAAATCCTTCCAAGATGGTTCAAAGCACAATTGATCCAACACAAGTTCAGACTCAAGAATTTACCAATCACATAGGGACTGGCAATGGAACAAGAGCTGAGGGACCACAAGCATGGGACAATGCAGCTGTTAATTTCATACCGCAGCCTGCGCATATCGGGCAGACGGTTTTTGATGATGAGTTTACGACAAATCTAGATTTCGATACGGGATTAGAATCACTAGAAGGGATAGATATGGAAGAAATGTGGGGACAAGTTGATTGGTTGAATGCGGGAGATTGGATTGGAGGTGTTGGAATGGGAGGTACGGGAAATGGGAATGCGGGCTTTGGGTTTGGGTTTTAGGGTCATGATTTAGTGTGTTGTTTGTGGTAGATGGTACAGTACTCGGAAACTTAATCAGGAACGATTATCAACAGGCTGATAGAGATACGGCGATATGGTGATGGCGATGATTCTAGTACGGTATGGTGGGAATCGACGAGAAGTTGGTCAGGATTTCTAGGATTGTATTCTTCAAATGGGATACGGTGTACGGCAATTCTGACAGGAATTCCTCCTTTGGATGAAGCGGGATGAAGTGATACGGTTTTTGGTGATGCCAATACAGCAGAGTTACACTTTACTGTGCCGTGTTAATGAGCTTACGGTGTCTGGGCTGTATTGACGATTGATGAGTTAGCTCATATAAGTTCTACAGTCCTCCGATGAATTCTACACTTCCATCAAAAAAACAATTTGATACAAAAACAAGCAAAGCAATACTTACGAAATACCTACTTAATCTTTCCATCTTTTCCATTTCGAATACCGAAAACATTGTCGATACTCTTCATCAAAACACCACTCAACAATACCATGTTATCTTCACGGAGAGGCTCCAAATCCTTCACGAAATTTCCTGAACTATCCCTTGAGCTTCAACGCTTGGTGTGGAAATTCGCTTCTTTTGAACGTCGCCATGTACCCGTGGCGGCAAAGAGATGCCATCTTCTTAGCAAGCAAGTCACCGGAGAAGATAAAGCTAAACAACTTGTCAGATTTCGATCCGATACTCCCGTTCCCATACTATTTAGTGTTTGCCGAGACTCGAGACTAGAAGCCAAGAGATACTATAAGAAAGTCCTCGTCGCCGAACACAACTTTAGATTCTTTTCCATCAGTCTCACACCTCGATTCTATATCAATCCACACTGCGATGTCATTTGTCCCGTCGGCGAGCTATTCGGAGATATCACAATTATGCTTGTAGCCGCGATGCATAAAGTCCAGTGTCAGAGCATCGCACTCGACGAATCACAATGGGGCGGGCTAGTCACGGATACCAACGGACCAGCTTATCTCGATCAATGGCTAACCAGCATCGTGCGTCCTCCTCACGCCTTGAAATCCATCACTCTCTACTCAGGAGCAAACTACGCAACCCCATACACAGATGGATCTCGAGGCTTTCCTCACACCATCTCGTCTGTGAGTTGGGATCCCATCGAAGAAATAGATAAATGCGCACTCGGCCTTGTAATTACAGATCTCCGTAGATCCATCGTGACATATAAAGACCTCGTTCCGAAAATGGTACAAGACCGCCATGATGTTGAAGAGAGTCGTGCGTCTCCACCTACACATCAATTGTTGGCTCGATTACCTGTTTTTCACCATCTCTCGACGGAGGTTTTGGAAATGTGGACGCCTCCCAGGTTGACCTTGTTGATGTACGCAATTCCGAAGTCGCTTACTTTGATTTTGATGTCGAAGAATCCGTTTGAGGTTTGGGATTGTGACATTGGGGGGTGTCAGAAATGTTTGTGGAGGGTGGAGTGAGGGTGTGTTTGTTGGAGGGGCGAGAGAGGTGGGAAGTGGAAATGGCATATTTACTTGGGTCATTTAGTTTGGTAGGGAGAGTATGTACGAGGGATTTAGGCGAAGACCTTTGCCGGTTAGCTTTCGGTTTGGAGGATCGGGGTGGGGTGGTAGATAGAGTAATTACTCAATAAATATCATTTTGAAAATATTCTAGTCTGTTGAACTGTTAGCTAGTGATGAATATTAATTTTGAGGTATTTTTACGTAATTTAAATCTTACTATATTGTTTACGCATATTGTATTGCCAGCACGCTTCGATATCTACAATTTGATCGGCTTCAAGTAACGGAGAGTATTTGAGAGGTATCACGTGAATAGTGTAGCATTGCATATACACCCGATTCCATAACATGTGTCCAAAAGAAAAAGCACTTTTTCAATATCACCTAATCGAAATTCCGAAAACTGAAAAATTCAACTCAATCAATATAACTTCAAATTGAAAAAACTATATATTATAATATAGATCTCAATTGAAAGAATCAATAAATAAAATCTGAATAATTTTGATTAGAAATTTATTGAATTAGAAGTAATTGAATGAAATTATAATTTTTGGTATAGTTTTTAGGCTTCTGAATTTTCGAAAATTGAATTTTCATTCAATCATCTTCAATTCAATAAATTTCTAATCAAAATCATTTAGATTTTATTTATTGATTCTTTCAATTGAAATCTATATTATAATACAAAGTTTTTTCAATTTGAAATTATATTAATTGAATTGAAAGTAATTGAAGTATTTTTATATAGGATTTAGCAAAAAGTTGATTAGATCAAAAAAAGTCACGTTTCGGACACACGTTATGAAATCAGGTGTATACATACGCAACACTGTGGAACAGCAAAACAAAACAATGAATCTCAAAAATAAGTAATTTCATCACCTGCATCACTAGTATCCCCAATCCTCCTCATCAACACCAACTCTGAAACCCCATTTCGCGCAGGAACTCCACGATCAATACACACTCATCAACTATCCGTCATGTCCCTGCTTTTCGAATTCACGGGAGGCCCCCTTACATCCGCATTTATGACATTGCTGATGCTTTATATCCTCTGGACGATGCTTTTTTGGGCATCACCCATTTTGATATTTTTCTTTACCTTTTGGATGTTTTTTGTCAAGATGTTTCTGTGGGGTGTGATTTATGTGCTTGTTGTTATTTACCTCGTGATGAAGATCTATGAGGTTTACTCTCGCTTGCCGTGAGGATGGATGGTATGGTTGGTGCGAAGAGTGCTTAGGGAATGATATGTATGAGTCGTGGGAGGTAGGGCTTTCAAACTCAATTGTGTGCGCAGAGAAGATTGGATGGGGGTGCGGGATTCGTTTGTGGAAGGGAAGGTCGTGGGTGGTAATTGTTGGGATGGGTAGAGATGAGGAGAGTCACATACCATCAGAGGTCATGGCCAGAAAGAAGAGTCACTGAGATTATTAATTCAGCATGAAGTGTGGACAGTGTTTGGTCGAAAGGATCATCAAGACTTGTGGCCTATCCATGTCGTAGAAGAGGCATGTGTTGTGGAAGTAAGGTTGCAGGCGTATTTTGCGTTTGCTGGATGAGAATGCTTCAAATGAGGAGATACTCGTGTACCTCAAGCTTTATCAGGGGACCTGGATCGTATCATATCTTGTGTACAGTGATAAATTTATACTGTATTGCATGTAAGTTATCGCAGCAAATCCAATCGCTCTCGATAACATTATTGACTGTTATACAGGGAAACCAATAACTGTGAGGCCCAATAATCGCGAATTCAATGTCAATACAGGAAGTAGTGAAGTGATTCCAAGTACCCAATGGAATACTTCGGACTCGATTTATAAATGAAAATTACCTGGTCTCTTCTTCTTTGAATACTCATACTCAAATACTTCATAACATTTCAAGACGATGTATCGTACTCGAGTAGGTAGAATGGAGGTTGTGAACGTGGGGTCAGCGATGAGTGGTTCTACGGTCCTCCGAAGCTCCGATTGGTCAAGTGTGTATGTAAGCCCGACTCTCGACATCTTGACATCACCTCTTGGCACTGCTACCTAGTTTTGCTTGAGAATACATCGTTCTCCTCTAAACTATCAAATCGACAGGACCAATACCTCTATCCCTTATACTCGACATAAAACCACAGAAAGTGGGGGATAGTTCTTCGTTCGGTCGCACCTGTCGAAGCGCTCTTCAATGCATCACAGGACCGACATCATCTAAGACTCTTATTCGATTTTACATCAATCAGGCTTCTCAATAGCTGAAGCTGTAGTTCTATAGCAGAGTGCTTCATATATCTGGATTGACTCGGAATATATCGTTTTCTTGGAACATCGCATTGTATTCAAATTCTTGGAATCATATTTGATCCGCCAGCCTCATACATCAGACCCTCATCGCTATTCAATCCACCATGGACCAAACCATTAGAACCCCGTCTTTTCCTAAACCCATCGCTCTCAACTTCATTGGATTCATAAAACTACCCATTGAAATACGAAATCAAATCTGGGAACTCGTTGCCAATCAACCACGCAATCTTGACATTTGGTACCGACGTCTCGGATATTTCGAAGAGGAACGAGGACAATTTGCCTTTCAGGTGACTCGCTGGGTAACTCTCAGTGCCATACCTTCAGTTCTGCATGTATCTCGAGAATCTCGTACTATCGGCCTCAAATTCTATCAATTGGATTTCGGAGTCAAGATTCCAACGTATTATGGAATGACCATTACAAGTGAGCCGAGGATATATGTCAATTGGGAGAGAGACAGAATTGTTGCTTTGCAGACAAATCAACATGAATATGGTGCCTTCAGCAATATGATTAATGCAGAAGAACGTTCATGTGGCACAAAGTTGCATAAAGTTGCCCTTCGTGCTGATCACTATGACCCAGGATTGTCAAAATCTCTGGGGCGTTGTTTCAATGAAATATTGATTTTTTACGATCCTTTTGTGTTCTATGATAGATTCAAATCGAGGAATATAACGATTGAATTTGAACCAATTACTGGGATTGATTTAATCTGTAATAAAGAGAAAGAGGCGTTGGATGCACATATTGCGGATATTGAGGGGGATGAAAGACAGTATGACGAAGAAGTTACACGAGCTTTGGCAGAAGGTAGACCGGTCCCTGAGAGACTTAAAAATCACATTGTTGGATCTTGGAAAAAGCCGACAGTGAAACTGGGGCGGATGGTAACATATGGAAGGACGAGTGATCCTAGTAGCGAGAATGAAATATGGACTCACGCTGGCTGGGCTCCACTGAGTTCAGTTGATACCGCCGCGAAATAGTTTACGACTGGTTTAGGAGGTGTTTCCACTCATCCAAAAAAGTTCTGTCTTAAGATTTCAATTCATACTCAAGTGTTGGAAACTCGAGTGTCTCATCTACTATCTCAACTTTTAGATCACCTACAATTGGAATGCAAAGGGAATAGGATGTTTAAGCGGGTTGCACACTATGGAATATGGAATACTGAGAGCAAGATATGGTCCAGGGCTGTAACTGGACAACCAAGAAGATGACATTTCTGATTCGATATGACTATTCTTTGGTAGAGAGCAGATCTACAGGCAAGTTAGGCAAGATGATTGGGACTTCTGAGCGTGTTTCGAGAAAGTTCTGATACATTCCAGGCCTAGTTCATTTCAAGTAAATCTTACAATAGTCATATAGCTAATCGACAATACTATCACTTCTCCACACCATGGTTGGCACTGCTAAGAGAACCATCTATGCGATTTAAAGAAGAAGACGCAACGCTTGTGAGACTTTTTGCATTTCAAATGCGCATGAAGACATTGAAAAGTGGTATGAAGCTTATTTGTTTTACTTGTTCTGTCCTGAGCCAACGTCTCGATGAGTCAGCGGACCGAAAAGAATTTATGTAGGCGAAGGATATAAGCGAGACGATGAACGCTGTGGATATGCAAGTTTTGATAGTGTTTCAGGGGTAATATGTATGCTCAATTGGAATCTCTCTGAGTGAGAAATGCTGAGATGCTTAATCTCTGATCACCCACAAGCTTCATAAATTTCCATTTCCAATCATTGAATAGTTTCCTATACTTATCGGCTATTAGAAGAGTTCTGCCAACTACCTTGGGGTGGTTAATAATACTAACTCCGATACGATCGGTTTTTTCGATAATCAATATCAACTCAATCACTGATAATAAAGAAGTAGAATTTATATAGAATTGTTATTTTGTATCGCTTCTTTGATTTGTATTAAAACTTATAATTTTAGATATTATTGATTTATTATTATTATAAGATTGATGTTTTGAATAATTTGATTGATTTTTTTAATTGAGAAAGCTATGTGTTTTTATAATCATTCTAATATTATATGAATTTTGAATCTAAAGTTAATAGTGTGATTTTAATATTTGTTTTTCAAAAAAACTTACAATTAGAAATAATTGAACAAAAAAAGAAAACCTGATAATTATATTGAAATAATTCAATAATTATTTTGATATATTCAAATACAGGATGAATTATACAATTAAATTGATATTGATTACTAAATAAATCAAGTATATGAGAATTGCTGCATGTTGAAATTGATACTAGCAACCACCTGGAATGGTTGGCTATATTATGAATAGTCAACAAGTGACGTGTTCTTCCACAAAAGACCTGTTTCTGTATTGCACTTACGGTTTTTATAAGAATATGACTGTATTGTATATATTCTAACGTAGTTCGCCGTTCCTCGGGAAAGGGTCACAGATATAATTGCATACAAGAACAATTTTGGAGAGACAGTACCGCGTACATGACGAGAACCTTATAAATAACCGTTGCGTCTTCGATTAGCGATCTTAATTGACGCCACAATTGTTGGTGCCTAGATGGATGTTTAAGATAGATGTTTACGGTGAACACTTATGTTCTTAAGAAGCCGTATGGCTGATGAGTATGTAAAATAAACTCATCGCGCTCGAAGTTCGCCATACCGTAAGTAAATCTGACAAATCATGACCGTAAACCAGAGAATGCAGTGCTTTGGGATACCTACTTAAAGGAAGCTTCCCCCCCTCCCCGATCAACTCCTTCATTCTCATTTTGTCAACATCAAAATAGACTGACACCAACTTACTGTTCATCTCTCAGCCATCGAAAGACAATAGTCTCACCATTCAATCTTACATTTATCGAACCCTAGTAACATCATCATCACAAAAGATGTCTTACTCGTTTTTCAATCACTCTGCAGGGGCTATAAGTCACAAGAGAAGCTTAATGCCAACGGCCACTGGTCCTGATATGTCTTCTTTCTTAAAAGAGCTGCAAGAAGACTTCCCTGATTTACCTATCACCCAAGAGTCTCTGGCAAAGAAAGAATGCCTGCAGTCTCCTCTACCTCCCCGACCAAACTACTCAATCGTCCCCTCAACCATTGACCTCGAAGAGCAATCACGTAAACCCCATCTAGACACATTCCATAAGTTCAAGGACCTTCCACTGGAACTTCGAATCAAGATATATGAATTTGCATCTTTAGAACCAAGAGCAGTCCCTATTTGGCCCGTCTGCACCGATCGAAAAAACGATGATGTCGAATTCCGATTTGCATCCGAGACTCCTGCCATCATGCAAGTCTGTCACGAAGCTCGAAGAGAATCACAAAGGCTTGACATCTATGCACCGACTTCTGAAACTCCATATCCACTCCCACGTATCTGGTTGAAGCCTAGTATCGATATCATCTGCCCTGTACGCAACGGCAGTACCATGTGGACCATTTTCCAATTCTTGAAATTCAGCCAGATGATAAATCGCTTCAACATCGAACGCTTATGTATTGATGCTTCTGAATTTCAATGCTCCCAGCTGACGGACAATTTGCACACATTTGTCGTCATTCCAAAATGGGTGAACCATAATCTTCGCCAGATTCTGGCTTACAGCTCATTGCATCCCATCAATATCCATCGTCAGCCTCTCAGAATCGTCAATTCTACCAAGCTCAATCTCGAACAAGACTCCGAGGAAGTCATGATGCATTCTATGGAGGCTGATAGCAGATTCGAGGAACTGGAAGATTTGATGGGGAATCTCAGTTCTTTCCAGAGTGCTCAGAATGAATTGGACAAGACGACGGGTGATAGATTAGTTCACATGCCTAGCTGGCTCTATAACAATCGGAAAACATGGACTCAGCCGGAGCTCATGCGCTGTGCGGCCTTGTGATTTTAAGCTTTGAAGGACTCTTAGGCTGGATGTGGTATATTGGTTGTGTCAGTACACTGTTGAATGACACAATATACTCGCTGGGGAATATAGGTACTGACGACTAATGTCATGAGTTGTCGTAAAAGCGTATTCTGTAGGATGCGGCTCCTTTCTTTCCATCGGCAAATGAGGATCTGACAACCGAGTCACTGGGATCTCACAATAATAAGGTGCATGGGCATAGAAATTTGGGTTATGGACATCATTTCAGGATTCTCCTAGTTCTTCGGTCAATCACAGGAAGACCTTCTATTCTTCGTAAATGTTTGAGCTGTGAGCTTTGGGTATACTTTTCAATTTACATTATCTTAGCTAGATAAATTGAGCATTAATTTTGATAACTTCCTATAAAATCATATCAATTGATCTATCAAGGATCTTGTGCCTTCTTTATACATCCCGTGACCATACCTATGTTTTGTAACCAACATAAAAATGAACCATTCAATCTTTACAGACAAACAAAAGTGACTACATCGGTGCAAATTATACCAAACTAACTACAAACTCATGGCCCTAAATGTTAATAGTAGCTCTTGACTTGATTTCAACAGCTGCAGCAAATATCACGTTTTCAGTGTGCACTACAGGTACGAATTATAGAAATGTCAGATCATGAGCCCCCATGTTTGCCATAGAAGCACTATTATTGTTTAAAATATACGCCGTAGAATATATGTAGCTATTTAGATTTAAGAACATTTAGAGTGCTAGGATTTACTACTTTTAAGCATTAATTTATTGTTACTGGTATTTATGAAGTCTTCAGAATAGGTCTTCGTGTGTTCCATTGTAGGTTCAGAGCTACGAGGACTACCTCTGTGCAATCCATTTGTGCCCTAGGCGCGCTCATGCGTAGATATTCACTCGTATCGCAACGATTTTAAATGTAGCTGCGAGCTTTGAGTAGATTTTATAATCACGTTGCTGAGTGTTGAGACTTGCTGATCCCTAGATCTAGACGTACTGCAATGGTGCATGAAACAAATCTTCCTATCAATACCTAATTCGAGTACACTGTTAGAATTGGGTGGAATGTAGTACAGCCGCATATTTTGTTCAGCTAGCTACCTATTGAATATATACATTCAACCAGTACTAATCAAAACATCGTCAATAAACTAGTGAGATACTAGCGGTACTATAATTAAGCGAAATGAAGCCATTTGGCTATTTAAAGATCACTGTATCTATACTTCAAATAAACTCGATAATGACTGTTACAACATCGAGTTCGATTTTCATGGCAAATCTTATGAATATTAAGACGCATACTCGATGATAATCATTTGACTCCATTAAGATCACATTGATTGGTATCACACCAAATTTCTATAAAAACTCCAAACACATGATAAC
This sequence comes from Botrytis galanthina, assembly GCA_004916875.1. NCBI lineage: Eukaryota > Fungi > Ascomycota > Leotiomycetes > Helotiales > Sclerotiniaceae > Botrytis > Botrytis galanthina. The sequence continues at coordinate 22,085 of PQXL01000101.1, forward strand.
GTGAGTGAAATTCCTTGCCGCTAATGATTCACACGTGAATCTGTTCGCAACACTTTGCTGCTGCAGACTGACTTCCATATAAATAGAGCTCTATTAATATCAAAATTGTGATCGATCTTGAAATCTTCAACATTCAGTCTATCTGTCTCGGTCAGGTCCCTTGAGACAAAAGGCGCATTCAATGAGCTCCAAAGAAAAATCTACAAACGGTGTCAATATGTCTACCCACAACGGGATTTTCAAAATTCACGATACCCCAACCAATATGGATGTTCGCTTCAGTCGAAGATTCCCACCAGATATTGAGTCATTGATATTTGAGGAAGCATGTTATAACAAACGTATTGTATGGATACGCGAATCATGGTTTCATGTCGCAATCGATAGCGAATGCTCAAAATACAGGTGGTTTTCCCGCTTTCGAAGTAGGGAACCCGTTCCAGCTATCATGCACGTCAATGTAAATGCTCGAGAGATAGCTTTACGTCATTACAAAACCGGTTTCACCATCCAGGAGCATTTCAACAAGGTAGACTCATCAGAGATAGAGAATAATCGCATCTATCTAAATCCAACTTCTGATATTGTTTGCCCGGCAAATGTAATATCTCGTTATTTTATGAAAGGCTTGAGAGACTTAAAGGTAGAGAAGCTTGCCGTGGGCATCTTACCTCCTCTCAATATTTTCAGAGGGTATTTCAATTATGCCATCTGCCCAAGATATGATTCTCATAAAGCTGACAGAGCTGAAAGAGACACTGGGGCTAAAAATCCCTGGATTCATGATCAACCTATAGAGCTCTTTTATAGGACAGATATAAGCGTATTCTATGGCTCTTCACACGTTGCATTATTTTATTGCTGTGATGCGATAAAACGTTCCGATAATTTGGCTAGAAAACTCGCCGCAACTAATTCACTACAAGTCAGAAAGGATCATGATAAGGGTAATGAAGTAACCCGGGCACAGAGGTTACTTGAATGGCCAAAATAACCTTTTGAAAAATCAGGCAACTGTCAGAGACCTAGGAGCAAGTTCTTGCTTCATAGGACGTAAATCTAGTAAGGAGTTTGGAGACTCTGGAGGGCAAGTCTTGTATGAATGATACTTCTTCAGCCCTGTTCAATCGAGAATGAGGATATCTTCGCAAGTTTCAATGAAAGTTCATGTTCAAGAACAATGTATTCTAGGGAAGTCTCAGAGTTCTCAATGAGTTTTTTTCAACATTATTTAGTGGTATTTGTGGTTACTTCTAATTCAAAAGCAAGGGTGGAGGATTTTTTTGTGAGAATGGAATAAGGATGCGTGGCATCCAAGTGGTCACGATAATTGTATTTGGTTTCTTGGAGAAAGGAAAGGGTATTGAGGGACTACAGTTTTTGACAGGCCATGGACAGCTTTTATGACCCCTGAGTCAGATGTACTTTAGCAAGTACTTTAGCAAGTACTGTATTATTGGTGGTATCATTCTTCTCCCTAGATCTTAGTGAATTATATCTGCAAATTTTTAGTAGATTCCAATAATCTACATTGTTATCTGTATGTGATTTGTAAAAATTCGGTATTTTTGTGAAAAACACGTCTTACGCTGGTGCTAGCCTAGATGCCTAGATTCCTTTAAACTCGCGCATCATCTACACTCAAAGATTTATACAACTGCACCTCTACAGAATTCCTAGCGCTGTTGCACCGTAATATTAAGCGAGCTGTCGTACCATGTATACGTTAACTCAGTTACGGTGTTTTTGACTCATCTGATTATAGATACGATGTTTAATAACTCGCGCTTCATCGCTACGCTCTTAGTCGCTAAGATTGGTTGTATCTGGCTTATTCCCATTCCCTTAAAAGCCTTTTGATTTCCCGTTCCAATTTCTGATTTTTACATCCTCCCTCTTCTTTACAATATCAACCACATCCAACTTCCAGAAGAACAACAAATCTACTTCAAATAAAACTCAATCTCACACACATATCTCCTCTTCCAACCAGATTCCTGAGATCCGAAGTCCACGAGCTTTGCTAAGAACGCACACCATCATATCAGAAAACCAGAACTTTCCACCTTTTTAAGATAGAATCATGTTTAGACCAACTTCACAGGGCTTCAATAGCTCGCAACAGAAGTCCTTCGGCTTCTTAGAAAAGCACATGAGCACCTTTCACCCATTTTCCCGCTTGCCAACTGAACTGCGATTGATGATCTGGAAAGAAGCTTGCCGAGATGAGCGCACTGTCACAGTTTTCTCGAGTGATAGGGTCCTAGATGCAAAATTCTCTCAAGGTCATGGCAACTTACCATTCTATACCTTCAGAAGTCGCAATTCAATTCCGGGGGTCCTTCATGCAAACAGCGAATCCAGATTTATCGCTATGAAGTTCTATTTACCCGTCTTTGACACTCGAATGGAATTCCCACTTGTTACTACATTGGGCACCGGAACAGCCCCATCAATCTGGATCAACCCATCAACTGATCTCATCTGTCCAATGACATCCATGACCGATGACCAGTGCGACGCTTTGGCCGAGAAGATGTCCGATGTGAAGGTTGAACGCATTGCTTTGAATGATTGTGCATTCCAGAGATCCGCATCAATTCCTTGCGATAAATGGGGCTCATTCTCGACCCTAACGGTTCCTTTTTGGATGGACGAGAATATCAGAGAGGTCACGATCTACACCTCCCGATATTTGGTTCAACCTGATGACGACATCGAATTGACTAAGTTCGATCGTAGGGCTGCTTTTCCACCCAAGATGATGAAGTCAAAAATGGAGATTTCGCGTCGACAGAACACATGTTTTGGAAATCTTCAAAAGATCTTGAAGCAACAGCTTCTTGAAGATGAAAAGAATAAGATGATTGGCAGAGATTGCATCAAACTTGATACTTGTCCACAGTGGCTGTTTGACTGTCGTGGAAAATGGATTAGACCAGAGCAAAGAGACATGGTTGCAAATCCTGTCAATTCTGTCACGGTTTTTGGGAGATAGATTGTTTGCGGAGAGGAATGGGCTGGAGGATTGGCGGGAAATCCTGGGCTTTGGGTTATAGGGTGGAAGACACCGGAGGTGTATTAGTTTAGCAATTCTATCATGATATACCATTACTAAATGAAATATATATCTTAACATAACATATTTGTATGCCAGTAATTCATAATGTGCCAGTGCGATGTGAGTTTGTGGCCCTCGCTGATTGGTCGAATTAGCGAAATTGAGGGGTCACACAAGGGAAGTTTTGTGACTAATGATCCATCGCTACCTAGCAAATTGACACAACAAGAAACTCATAGTGATCAGTGGTCTCTATCAATAGCTGAGAATTTTGCCAGGCTTTCTGAAAAGTTTACTTATCTCTCGAAAAATGGCAGAGTGACGCGTATAACAGTTCTTTCCGTTCGCGACTAACTATAGCACAATGCATATTGAGATCTTGAATTCATTAGCAGCAAGCAAATTATACTTTGCAGAAAAATATAATCGTGGATATAGCGACTTCAAGAGCATCTGGAGATGGGAAACATAGTAATGAATTGGTGACACAGTGATTTGGTAAAAAACAGTTAAAACTGTAGCATTCTAAAGGTCCCACGCATTTGTCATTTTTTAAACCAACCAATAAAGAATATCAATTTAAAGATTCAAATGATTAATAGTGATTTCTATAATGAAAGTGTGGCAAAATAAAACAAACAGTGACGACCCACTAACATAGAAACTAATGTGACTGATAAAAACTGGCAAACCGAGTTTCATCTTCATCCAATAATCCCAAATCAAAGCCTGGCGATCAAGACAACCGGTAAGTCTCCAAAAATGACTGTGATCTTTTCATTCACATTGATTTAAAATAGAATAGACTCAGACATCAAATCGCATGTCGGTATTGTGTCACTCATACAAATGTTCACCTGGAAACTTGCTTGTGTGGGATTTGCAGTTGCAATTGCGAGGAATAATTCTAAGTCTAAGAAATAACACCCATTTGGCAACCCATGTTTCTGAACCGAGAAGTTTCATAACCTTCCCCTCCCCTTTTGAGTATATTGTATTCAGCACAGTTTTGTCACGAAATGTTTTACCTTTACTTTTGATAATCGAGGCACATTTACTTCGTCTAAGAAGCGGAGTACATGAATATATAGCTTTATAGACTAAAATAAGATTCAAGTATATCCCTTATAAGTACTCTGTTCATAGCCATCTAATCGCCGTAAGACAATCTAAGAAATAAGCCAACCTTACCAGCGCTATACTTACTATGGTCTATAATAAATTTTAACAGATACATAGCCAGGTTGTTTTCCAAATCTGATCGGAATACTCAATTTTCGAATATCAGTATTCGTACGATTTGCTCGGACTAATTTTTCACTCACGTAACTCTCAGACTAGAGAAGCCTTGAATCAGTCTTTATCATTGTAATTTCTCAACGCTAAAATGAAAGTACTCCCTTCTTGGGACTTTCCCGCACAAATTTCACATCATGAGTCATGCGCTGCTATATTCCCCAACCAAATACCCCCATCCCATATCCGTCTGAATGGACTCGCAAAATCTCATTCAAAAGCTCTGCAAATCTCCTATCCTCAAAATTCAGCTTCAAATTAAACCTAAGACTAGAGGCAACAGAGTTGTATGCCAATATAACTTAATGACTAGGTCTTATGTACAGCCAGCCGCGTATGAAAAACACAATTTATATTCATCCGAAAAAGCTCGAATTTACGGCTGAGATTCATATTACGCACTGAATTATGTTTGTAGAAGATGAAGTTATTGGGTAGCATTACGTATTACGGTGAGATGTGATGCGGGGAAACGAATAGGAAACCTCTCGCTTGATTCTCAGGAGTCGGAATTCGCACGTATATAATGAATATAGCCTTGTGTTCCCTTATAATATGGCGTAATATTTACATTTCTTCTGTCGCGTGTTCGCGTGGTCGCGATATTTATGGGCGAAAAATGCTTAAGTAATTTTCAGAAATGCCAAAACTTTCTTCCCAAAATATATTCTTCCTTAGATCTAACTGATACTTTAATCCTTTCATGAAATATTGACAAGACAATTTCGATATCTATCAGCGATAGCAATCCATTAAGCCAACCACCCTTCTCAAATCACCTCGACATTGAATCTCTCTCCTATCGATTACCTTCCCCCCTATAAGTCAGCAACAAAAATCAACATCAATATCGACAACCATGTCCCAAAGCTCAACTCAAGTTGTTTCTGCGCCTTCTGAATCTCAAATAAAAATAAGAACTAATCGAACTACCATAAGTAATATCCCGCAAGAGTTGTTCGAAAGCAACCTGAAAACTTCAGGTCGCAAAGAAGGAGCAAAATGCGGCAGACGATGTTGCAAAAGCGGAGGACCCGCTAGAAAGAAGTAGGATGGGGTACCCACCTGGTTATTTGAAGTTGGTCGCACTAGACGTGACTTCAACTTGATGCCGATGATCGAAGTGGGCTCGCTCGATCCTGCAAATTAGATTATTGTAGACGATAACAAGAATTCGCCCAAAATTAATGAGAGACCCGCTCTCAAACCCAATGACGACACCTATCCCAAAATTAGGGAGAATGAGTAGCCTGGTGACGCACAAGATGAAAGTGGTGGAGATGACAATAGTGGCGACGAGAATGATGGATAGAGTGGCGAGGATGAAGATGAGAAGCCAGAGCCAGACGAGGGCATCGAAGATCAAAACAGTGATAACTACTTCGCCGATTAATTAATTGAGGTAGAATAGTAAAACCAATTCCATACAATAAATATTTTAAGTTCATTGCATCACTCATTGCAGTGAAAATGGGATTTCCTGGCCTTGAGGATTATTGGTACAACTATCACAAATTCCCTATAGCCTATCAAATTCAAAGGTCATTTAGACAAAGGATAGTTGATGGCGATTTATTACACGTACAGAGGATTTTCTCTCGCTTTAAAAAAATTGTCCTTGATTTATAAATACAACTGAAGCCAAATTGCATTACGGGAGTTGAACAAACGCAAAATGCCCAGCAACACTAGCCGGGAAAGCGTAGAGCAAGACCTGATGACTTTAAATACGTTTGTAATAAATTCACAAAGTTGGATAACAGGATACGTTAAAAACTTGATCGATATACTACTCATTGTGGGGTGATATTCTGGTTGGTATAGACTTTCTCTTATATAGGTGTGACCAGGAAACTAGTTATTGTTCTGAGATACATTCTCTGCTAGATATGAGCTCAATAGATTCATTGTAGATTCAAACAGCCAGTCAATTCACCATTTCTCAAAAACTCACAGATAAATGCTAAGAATGCAGGGTAAAGTCAAATTACGAGACTATCAAAAACGTGAGACATGAAATTTGAAATCACTCTCGCTAAAATACTCTGGTAAGACTTCTTCTGGTCATGATAATACACTTTTCAATTACAATACTCAATTCTTGCTATCTTCACTCCTAAATACACAATCAAAGTCACTACCCTTCTCTCCTCTTAAGAAGGAAGGCAGCTTGCGTGAATAATAACTGACCAAGTGAATCCAAAAGCTAAGCGTAGCAGTACAAGAGAACTTAGAGCCTTCGATACGAGGGAAAGAACAAAGAAAGAGCTTTGCTTATCCTGTATATAATAATGATAATATCAAGATATCTCCAGGTACGGCGATTTTCACCGCGTGATCCACGCGAATAGCACGATACCGTGGACAGCTCGCGCTCTCGCGCTGTTGAGCAGATAAGTTAAGCACTTCTCAGAATCACTGGTAACTCTCTATAAAGGCTAGGTTATCCCTCCTGCAAAAATATTATCCTGGACATTTTCAAGATTTCCATTGATAAATCTCATCTCTCAATAATATTTGATAAGATTTTACGACAAAAAGCTTTCAACTCATCCTCTCTACTATTAAATTTGAAGACAAATTTAACCTTGAAGTATCCAATACCCAAAGCGACGATGGTTCACTCAACGCCATCGAACATCGAAGAGGCGAACCCATCCGATGAGATTAATAGAAGAATTACCAACCTCGAAAAACCTAGGACTAGCGATCAATTTGCAGTATGTAATATCTCCGACACCTCTTACACCTCTAGCCAGCCGCGCATTCATCTTCCAAACGAAATTTTGGATCTCATCTGGAGCTATACAGATGTCGTAGAACCACGAAACGTTACAGTGAGATGTAAAAAAGTGGGAGGAAGCTTCGAGCTATGGAGTAATAAGCCATACTCCATAGCATTGCGGGTTTGCCGACAATCCCGACAGTGGTTCATAGACCAACATCGTAACCAGCGATACAATGTAGCTTCCCTTGCGCAAATTGGAGGCTATATCGGACCATTAAAACCATTAAATAATCTTTGGTTCGATCCACAAGTTGATCGCATCTGCCCGATCAATGAAGGAGACTGGAGTGACGAGGCATTTATTACCATGTGCAACGTCATGCAAGCTACTAAGGTTGCCAAAGTTGCAGTGAGTGACTGTTCACACGAAACCGCCATCTACAGTCCGTGGGCGGCCTACTACAGACTCAGCAACATCGATAACTGGAGCTCGAGCTTCAAAGAAACCATGATCTATACAACCAAGAGCGATGTCAATGGGAGCCGCCAGCTCAAGCTCGTTGAATGGAAAGAAGGAGATGTCAAGTTGGACATATTGCAGGAGGAACGCTGCAGAATACAGACCAATCATAAGGCTCTGCCAACCTTTAAAAAGGTCTCAGAAGCATACGCAGACCAGATCATTGCAGATTCTAAAGCGAAATTGGAGGGAAATGTAGCAAGGAAGGTCCCCAATCTGCCAATCTGGCTCTATCAGAACAAGGAGGAATGGGAGGGTCTGAATTTGCAGATCATGGTTGAAGCTGGTACACTTGATCGCCAAAAAAAGCATCTGGGCAACGATTCATCGGACAGCGATGATGAAAATGACGATAGGGATATTGGCTATATACAAAGCCAAGACAACGTTGGAGAGGCCAGCGACTACAAGGAGGATTAAGATGAGGAACCTAAGGAAGATGATGGTATCACCGATGGGAACAGCGACGATGATACTAAGAACTAAGCATTGGCTAGCCGAACCCACAAGGCTCTTTGATGACTAGCTTCTTAATATCATATTGTCAGCTTCACATAGCCAAGAATATCGAATGGAATTTACTTTTTAGAAACCTCGGATAAATACGAAGGACCATGTTGCTCTGAATGTCGAATCTTGGACAACGTTTTCAGGAGATGATGAAGTGAAAGAGGTACTCGAAAGTAGCAATGTATCTTGGGAAAGGCTGATGGTACAAGAAGATTAGACAGATCAATTTAATACAATTGAATACTAAAAATACGATGAATGTGACTTTGAAAGATGAAAGAGGTGGTGAGCAACAATTCTTTTCCTATATTCTCATACTCTAATCCGAGTATTTCTGATCTTTAAAAAATGCTTTGTGAAGTTTGTTGCTCCTACTCTCGACAATGATTACTAGATTCCTTGAAGAATTTCTTTTCCATCATTTGTATCTTTATGGCTGGACTGGAACTCATAACATATAATTAATTTATATTGAATTGTGTTTCGTGTAGTTGTGCACTTCGCACTGTATTGTTTTTCTGAGTGTATATCCAAAACAAACTTCTGTAGATTCCATTTCCTAACTTTTTACAGGTTAGTTTTGACTTATGTTTGTCATTTTATGGGGTTACCATCCATATTTTCTTACTTGGCTTTAGCCCAGATATGTTTGCATGTCAGTTGTCACGATGTGCTGATCTAAATAGTAAGTCTGCTGTCATGGAACTCATCAAGTAATGTGGTGTTCATGAATCAATCAATCAATCAATCGTGAAGATCGAGCTGCTCTAGCGATGCAACGACTTTGTTCAGATTAAAAATGCGTGAGTACAAGTGATTCCAGTACCCAATACATTGATTGGCCTAAGGTAAACATATCACGGCTGATAAGTGTTCTGTCTGGGATTGTACTAAGTGAAAAGTTCTTGGTACAATATTTAGAAAGCAAAGGCATAACGAAATACCAGAGAAGTCTTCTGGATTATTATACTAAGCCTGCGCGAATTTTCACTCAAAAGCCAATTACTAGCCTGAGGAAAGATAAACTTATCCAAGCACTATGAGCGTTCTGTACGAAAAAGTTTACATTACAAGATTTAACGAAAACATACCCAAGTATAAAATACTTCTTTTCCTTCCAGCCGATACCCCCTTTGATAGTCTTTCAACGGCCAGTACAGATCAGCCAGTCAAGTTATCAGGCCAAAAGAAGCATCTGAAGCTCTTGCTTGATCTACTTGAAACATCCCCATTAGAGCTATTTCCAGTGAATTTCTTCAAACCGTTCCTAACTGTCAACCGAAGATAACCGACCTCCAGACCCAAAAGTCCGCAAGCTTGCTATCATGGCCACATTGAAGCTGAAATCCAATGGCTATAGAAAAACATTCTCTGTTACAGGAAAGTAGTTCATACTCTCTGAAGAGATTTCCACCAAATAAGCTCAAGTGTGAAAGTTTGCGTTATTTATGTTATCCTTGATTCCCCGGGTCCCTTGCGTGTTAAGCGATATCGCACTATATTCCTAGGTGATTCTACAAAATTAAGCAGCCTTGTCTTGTCTGGATTAGAAGCCAAATTCTGAGCTTATTTCTTTAATAAGCACTGCAGATTGAAGAAAAGGGCTAAGCCAAGAAACCATATCATACCGCCGTATGACTGAAGTCAGACAGAATGCTTGTTGATAGTCATTGAGTAGAAGCCCTAGGCATTTATCATTCTTCAGCAAGGTATCTACTTTGATACAATGATTCTAGAAAAAAGATGTTATTTGACTTCATAGTCGAATTGAAGACGCAGACCTTCTAGAAATTCTTAGAAACTGTGCCCTTCAAACATGTGAACGCCGTAGCCACAAACTTCAGACTCAAATCCACCACGTGACTCGATGAGCTTCTCTTCATCACAGAATTGTCCTATGGGGTTCTTGTGTACAATATAAATCATTATTTAGAATCGAATCAACGGGATAGTCCTTGTAATGGTAGGTATGATCTTTGACATAGCTCTTGGGTCTATAGCATATACTGCCGCATCTAATCCCAACTTGATCCTGTTTGGCAAAGTACATGCCATGATATTCTTGGATTCGATGAAGTTGTGTTTTTTAGAAGTCTCTAGACTCAAGATTAATGCTATAAATTTATTCTTGGATACAAATGGGGAAATGTGGGCTTTAGAGGCTTGTAAATAGTGGAGATGACGACCGTATATATCGAGGTCCTAGCCATTAAATTTTAGCGTCTGTTCACCCAACATTTTGGGATTCTATTGGTATCATTCAAACTCTCTAGAATGCTTCATTTTAGATACAATTTTAGATACAATTTTAGATACAATTTTCGATTAATGCCGCGAGGCAAGTGATATTAGAGATCTACAATCCATGGATGCCCACACACGCCGGCTTCTTACAACCTACTGAATCCTACAGCTTATTCGCTTGGAGGATTCTAGCGTACACATCCCAAAACATTATATCACAGATGTCCTAAGCCTCCACATAGATTCCATCCAAGAATTGGTATATCCAAGTAGTTGGTCCACGGATTCGAATTTTGTGAGTCTAGATTCACATCCACTCTAATTTCCGACCAATCTGACATCCAAACCCACACTCACTACACAGGCATACCAAAACTACTTCTACACCAGTCCTTCAAAACTCCCCCAAACACATTCCTCAAACGGCACACTCCCATTGATAATCGCCTCGAAAACACTTCTCGCAATCACCTCCGGTAGCCTCGGTACCGTCTCATTAGCCTTGGCAACCGCACCTTCAATAACGGCTTGATCTCTACTCGGCACATCCACCGTATCCAACGTCGCTTTGAATCTCGTCGCTTCTCTTACATATGCCGCTCTTTGAGCTAGGAGGCTGAGAAGCTGCGTGTCTATGTCGTCAATACCGGCGCGTATTTGGGTAAGAGAATCGCAGCAGAGTGTGCCATTCGAAAGGAGGAATGAAGGGGTTCCCCAGGGGATAGAGCGCGTGGCATCAGAAAGCGAGGGACAGAGGGTGGGGAGTGGAGAGGTGTAGCATGTGGATGCTGCGTCGGTAGGGGTTGTGGATATGGCGGTGGTGAGAGCCGAAAGGGAAGATATCGCGAGGAAGAGAGCTTGGTATGGACTAGTGAGTTCCATGATTGACTTGAGGCTATGAGGTTTTTTTCGAAGACGATTAAACTTAATTGTTTGAAGTTGAGTTCAAGATGGTGGTTGAAATGCAGCCACTCGCGTCACTCTCAGCCACAGTGAAATAAAGATCGGCGCATAGGTATCTAGGTATAAACAATGAATATTGGTTTACCAGGCAATGGAAGTGACCAGCAGTAAATACCTAGGTAGTAAGACATCGAATTTTTTGAAACAAAGAAATGTAAAATATCACTGAAGTATATATGACGAGACAGAGTATGAATATGGGGCATCCATATGATTGAGAAATGATTTAGAATGAACGTCAAGTTCTTTTGAAAGATTACTATTTTCAATAAATTGTCCACGAGGAAATAAAGATTCAATCATGATTATTATTTACCTTCTTAATGTATTCGAAGGAAAAGTTCTTTGAGTAAAGATTGATTTAGAATAAATATGGAGTTACATGGTCAAATGAGCGTTCCGTGGCCTCGCCAAAATAATCATCATGAAGGGGCTCAATCTTGAAATTTAGATTAGTAGCCGCTTCAGTATCTACCATAATCATCACTAAATCATCACTTCTAAAATAAATAAGTATCTGTTCTTGATAAATGCCAAGGTAGGCCAAAAAGGTATATTTGAAACGAATAATCTAACATGCGGTGAGCCAACAGCAGTAGCTCTGCAGTTACTTGAACTCTTATTTACACAAACAGTAACCGTAAACTCAAAATCTGGGATTTCCTTAAGAAGGTGGGGCAGTTCCATTTCCTGGAGCTGTACCGTTACCACCCTCACCACCCTCACCTCCACCGCCGGAGAAGCTAGAAGTGCTAGCGTGTCCGCCGTCAGCTTGGATAGTAGCGGCGACACTATAGTAATCATAATCAGACCAATCTGCAGTGGTGCTGATACCGATTTGAATCCAGGCCAACAACCCATCGGTGATATCGTCGCTCAAATACATGAATTCTGGGAAAGGATCGAAATCGTTCTCGGCTTGGACGATGGACCACATATCGTCAGCATTGGAGGTAACGGCTTGAGTGTTGGTGTTGTATGGGTATGTGGCTTCGACTGCACTGCGGAGGACCTCATTCCAGAAAAGTTGACCAATGTGGGTAACAGCGCCTCCTTGGATAGTGTTGTTTGCAAGGACTGTAACGTTAGAGTGAGCGAGGAGATGGGTATGTGTAGCACGTCCATCATAATGACCTGGGAAGATGGTATCGAAGGTAGCAACTCCGTCAGAGTCGGTAGCTTGAATACCTCTCAAGAAGGTAGAATCGTAACCACCGTCGGCAACATTTCCAGTGACATTAATACCACCGTAGACACCAGTGGCGTTGCAGTTCCAGATATCGACGTAGACTTCGGGAACGGGCTCGCATGTTGTGATGTCGATATATTGAACTTCAAGATGGAGAGGGACACCAATTTGTCCTTCAGTAACGTCTTGACGGATAGTTTCGCCGAGAACGTAGTAGGGACCATCAGTATTGGCAGGAGTCAAGATGCAAGAGGTGTTAGCGGCAAAGATGGTGGATTCTGGGGTATTGACGCTGTAATCGAGAACACCGGTTTGGTTGTGGTTGATAGCTTCGTAGACTTCAAGGGTGGCGAGATCACGACGGAACTTCTTGGGCACTGTAGATTCATATTAGTATTGATGTTTCTGTAAAGATGTCGCATAGTATAATTTTTCGTATGGAATCGAAGTCCTAGGCATTGGTAGGTGTTACTCACAGGTCTTGATATCGCGCTTGGCATGGAGGGAACGAGCAGCTTCTGCACGACGAGCAACGGATCGTGCGTTGAGTTGACGATGCTTCAAGGATCCAGAGCAAGAATCGAGAGATCTTTTGGCAGCGGAAGCCATTTGATCACGAGCAATGATTTCTCGCTTAATAGCATGGTGATCATGGTGTTCTCCAGGATGGGCAATGACAGGTGCAAGGCAAGCTGCCGAAATAGCAATGGCAAGTTTAGAGATTTGAACCATCTTGAATGTTTAAGAATTTAAATCTAAAAGAGTACTTTGAGTTCAGATTTAAAGAGTGAAGTGGAAGTGAAGATGAAGAGGATGATAGTGATAAGAAAGAGAGACGTTGAGAACCTATTTATGCTGTTGAAAGTATTAATTGTTTATTTTGAACCTATACTTCCAGACTGTATTCTCCATTCATCAACACCGCCATCATGTTAGCAAGTCGTCACCATGAATGTCACTGATATCCACTATCACCGGCAAGGTCAACGGTACGTTCATTCTTGGCAAATGTAAGGTCCCTGCTGTCTTCGCAATGAATTTCGTAAGCTTTAGTTGAAGTCAACCCATTTGTTTCGAAACATCTCATTCATTATTGGTCCAAGCCACTTCCAATAACGTGCACCGTTCACCGTGTTCTTCTTGCTCATTACGGACTATGATATGGAGAATTCCCCATCAATAATGTCGTCAAGTTTCATAATAGAGTACAATTCACTGAAGAGCCAATGAATATGACTGTATAACAAATATCAATCCTTGGTCCCTAACCTGGTCATAACGGTAGGACGCGCAAGTATTCTCCGTAGGAAGAGGCTTAACTATAAGCTTGTAGAGTACCACTACGATTTGCCCTTCTAAAGCTGACTAGGGAAGAGGGTCAACAATGCTTTGAGCCCTCTAAGGTATCTATTGTTCAAATGTTAATCAAAATCCAATCCAGCTTCCGGCCTCTTCCATGAAGTAAATAAGCAACTTGCAATATTCTATACCAAAAATACCATCACGCGAATGCCACAACAAAGTCCTAGAACTTGAATCGTGAATGAGGCTTAATCAACCAAGTCTTACTCTTTGCAATACTGATGATCAAATCGCAATGGAAGTTATGGAACACTAGTTCTAGCCCCAGCAATCCCCTGTATCCACGAAGCAGATCCAACGTAAAGTAAATTTACCATCCAATGCGACGTATGCTTTTACAAATTTCCATATGCAATTCCGCAGGCCAACGTTGTAGAACAAATCTAGTTTCGCTTCCCTCTTAAACATTTAAGCATAACTCCCCAAAATTCTGAAGTATAATTGGAGGAGAGCGGGGTTGTCGTCGCATGCCCTTAATTGCCAAGCGATCAGACTCGTCATCCCTATGAATTGCCGGAATCCACATGGGCTGATGGGATGCTCCACTAAAGAATCTCAGACTTCTCCTTGCCGTTATGAGAGAGGACTCGGCTACCTCTTTGGATACTTAACCTTATATCGACAGTATATCATTCTGATAAAATTGACGGAGGGTACAAGAATGGCATTCTCCTAGTGCATCACGAATCTTCATGATTTTGATAAAGATATCGCGTGGAAAGATGTTTCATATCTGGAAGAAAATTGGCAATGCTCTCGATACATAACAATGCCCATGTATTTCTCAATATACCTACCTAGCTCGATTCAAAATGAGTGACATTCCATAAGAATATAAGTGGCTGATATCTTTGGATGGCAAGAACCCCCTGGAATTTCATCGCATTAATTTTGACAAGATGTCTGTTCGCGGAAGAAGTGGGTGTTTGGAAGTTTGGAACCCGCAAAATCTTTCGAGAATACACGGTTAATTGCTTGAGTCGAAAAAGGTACAGTGAGAATTTGTGGGCTTTCAGATCAATGTGTCTAGATTGGGTTCGTTGTTGCGCTGCTCAGTACTGTTGAGTCTTAAAGGCCGAATTAAGGTTCATATCTTCATTCTTTTTCCTTATTTGACAATTGGGTTGGTGTGGTTAGTGCCATTATGCTGAGTAATCCGTAAGATGTAGGCCACCAGGCTGTTGAAGCTTGAGGGGATATCACAAACGAAACCATTTCCACGAACAAGAAAGACTTTTAATATAATTGTTCTGTTCACCATAATTTTCATACCAAGAATTAGGATGACTGTTGTTGTCCAAATGATATTAATTGTTCACCAGCCATCAAACTTACTTGCAAATGCTACGAAGTCCGATGATCGACACTTGCTATTGAGAGAGAGAGAGTACCGGCTTAGAAGATGGTTAAAAGAAATTATAAAAATTATCAACGGGAAAGAAATGATTTGTATGAGGACTTTAAAATCACTCTGGGGTCTACGTGTATTGAACTTCCGAGCTTTAAACTTTCAATTGCTGCTCCATATCTTCTTTCCTAGCACCCAAGTCTCTTTTACATACCCTTGTTTATCCATCACCACAAAATCCCCTCTACAGCCAGATCCTAGGCCACCTCTATCTACCAAACCCATCGGAGCTGCTACGTTCTCAGTGACTGTCATTACAGCCTTCTCGATTGGTATATTCGCCCATTCCATAAGATTCCTGACGCACTGATCTAGTGGAATACAAGTACCAACAAGGGTTTCAGTTCCAGCTATAGTCACTTTATTCCCTACTTTGAGCTGTGGATGCGGGATCTGGGAATGGCCAGGATAAATACCATCTGGAAGACCGGAAAGCTCGACGGAATCGGTTACTAAGATAGCCTCATGTGGAGAAGCGTGATAGGCCATGGAGACAATTGATGGATGAAGGCTTTTGGTTGTTAGCATGAAAGCGGGCCACAGAAGAGAAAAAGAAAATGATTGGCATGGTGGAAGAGAGGAGTGAAAAGAGTGATAGCGCAGGGGGCAGGGTGGGAAAATCCAGCATTTCAAAGCCCAGCCGTAAATCTTGCTCCCACTATCCCGATGAAGAAGTAAAAAGTTGACGCAGTAGAGGAAATTCAATGACGACAGCCTCAAACTACCACATATCTCGATCCAGCTTCAAGTAAATGTGAGCTATTTTACTCACTGGATAGAATCGGCAATCAATGAGAATGACGGTTTCCACCGGTTTCCAGCTTTTGGACTAGATATAAGACCTATGAATATTTAGCGTCAATTTTCAGCCTAGTCCAGTCCGGGATGTACTTCAGTCTCAACTGTAGTCCAACGATCAGAAATCCTCAATATCGGGATTAAATTAGGTTTCTTAGATGATTGCAAACACCAGATCCAGTTTGGAAATTATATTGCTTTCAAACATTGAGAGCCTCTGATCGCTGAACTGCACACCGAGCTATTGGAATCCCTTGAACTTTAGTTGAACTTACCAACTAGACCCGGTTCTCTGTGATGCAAAGGATTCATAGCATTAAAGGTGTGAGTCAATAGAGATGCACCGGCATCCATACCCTTCAATCCTTGCTCATAGGTGGCCGCACTGTGACCCATACTCACCGGAATTGTGTACTCTTCTCTCAGTTTTTGAATGTGCTCTAATGCCCCTGGTAGCTCTGGAGCCATTGTCACAATTCGAATCGCATTTAAGAGATTTTGTCTTCCATAGACATCTTCAAGAGTCGAAGTTTCGGGAACGAGCAGATTTCCGGCACTGTGGGCACCTTTCTTACTCGGAGTAAGGAAGGGTCCTTCAACGTGTGCACCCAATACGCTGGCCCCGGTGGATGAATTGGACGGTCTCAGAAATGGTAGGACGTTGTGAAAAACATCAGGTCGGACAGTAGGTACTGTGGGGTAGAACGCAGTCACTCCTGTGCTTGGGAGATATTGCGATAACTTTTGTACACCATCATGATAACTGGTAGGATCGACATAATTTGCAAAATGGAAACCCAAAGCACCATTGATTTGCAATTCAATAAAGCCAGGAGCGATAATACTGTCTTTGAGGTCCACCACTTCCGCATCAGCGTCACAAAATTGGTTATCAATTATCATCCCATCTTCATTGATAGTGAGAGGAGAAATATCTAGGCTGCCGTGGGAACATTTCCCGCAATTGATGAAACGAGTATGCCCCATATCAAAGGATTGATTGATAAATGCGTCGTAAGAAATAATAGATGTCGTTGTATCATATAGCCGACGTCGATTTTGATATTGATGCCGATATTCTATACTAGGACACAATCAGGGACAATGACAATATGTGATGGATGTTCCCCTGGAGATAGATAGCCAACTCCATATAGCCAACTCCATAGATGATAGTGCCAACTTCCAAGATATTCCATTGGTCACAAATGATCAGACCGACCGCAGACCAACCAGCGAAAAGTATAGTATCTGGGTAGATATTTATAGGTCGAAGCTACCTCCACATCGCTACATGGGTAGGTGAAAAAGGGAAACTCAATTGAATCAGTCATCCACATTGAAAGACTTTGAGGTTGATAGGATATAATATATAGAAAGGCTTTTGGATACTCTGGATAGATTTCTGACTCCAAATCTTGAGTGACTCCGAGTGTCAACACCTACGCATAGTGTGCGAGTGTGCTTTGTGTATTTCCCCTGTGTCAAGACAGCTGCCCCTCATCTTGGCCCTGTCAAATAAATGTGTGTGCTTAGGTAAGCCGACAAGCTCTAGGGAGATCATCAATTCGGAGGACCTGGTGGACTTTCCCCGACCATGACCAAAAGGTCATCGTCGCAATTATGAGCCTCAATCAATTCCAACATCACAAAGAGCAGCGAACCGTGTTTCATGATATCTTCTCATTCCAGCGAGAAAATCAAGAATTTTGTACATTTACATAAACACAATGCCGCTTTGTGATTGCGTGGCTGACGCTTGGCTGAAGAACGTCTCCAGTGAAGCTCTCAAGCTACCTTAAT
This sequence comes from Botrytis galanthina, assembly GCA_004916875.1. Lineage (NCBI taxonomy): Eukaryota > Fungi > Ascomycota > Leotiomycetes > Helotiales > Sclerotiniaceae > Botrytis > Botrytis galanthina. Next base: position 39,967 of record PQXL01000101.1, read on the forward strand.
ATGACATCACTTCCTACCGACCTAGCCATTTTTCCTTGTTATGCAATTCCACATCGATGCCAAACAATTATTTTTACCATGGCTAGGCAGGTAATGACTTCTAAGCTTCTGTTGTCTTCTTTATTCCTTTTCTCATGATACTTCTTTATAGGTACTCATAGTCAACACCCAATTCTTTCTTTTACAGTTCAACATAACGAATTTGCTGTCAAGGCAGTAAGAAGGCAGTAACAACATCTTCAATTGCAGTTCTTGTTGATCAGAAACGGCATTTTGGTGTGCTGTTTTGGTCGATCAGGAACTTATCCCGCACATACTTTCCCCGCTTTCCCTCCCGCCCTACATTCGAACTCAATTCAACAATAATCCTTCTTCTCCATCAAGATGTCGAACGATCATAAGAAAGGTCCCGGGGCACATTACTCCGGCTCCAACCCAATTCCGAACATTCAACGATTCGTGGAGAGTTTAGATTCAGACAAGAGAGACAGAGATGCAAAAATAAATGAACAATTGCAATCACGCGTTCAAGGAGACGCAACAGATCATACACAAGGACAACCCCATGGAGTTGAAGGGACGAGGAAGGTCGTTACCGATCCAACAACTGGAAAAGATGTGGAAATTGAGGATGTTAATGCAGATTTCATGAAGGCGGTTGATAATCCACAGGTATGCTACAGATGCCTGCCTTGTTGATTTTGTTACATGTCTAATATTCGTGGCAACAGCTTTCCGTTCCAAATGCAAATCTTAATAAGTCTACACCGGTCAAGACAGACGCTACCCAATCCGGGGAAGAATATAGAAAGAATCAAGATATTACCGCACCACCGGATCCAGTAGAACCTGGGAGCACTTCCGATGTTCCAATTCATGGAGAAAAGACGAACATCTTATTCCACCCTACACCCTCGGTTAGCTATGAACCAATGTATGAATCTTTGGAGAAACGATCAACGCTACTTGTCGTTGGAATATTCTTGGGTATTGTAGTTTTAGGAAAATTATTTGGGGGAGCTTTATATGGTCTTATTCCTTTAGGAGCATGCGTTTCATCGGGTGTATTTCTTTGGGTAAAGGAGGTCATAAGATCTGGTCGAGCTATGGAATGGGAGAGTGAGAGACAAAGGGGTCAAATGGTTGGTATACGCATCTCACAATTGAGTCTTTAAGCTAATATTTTCAGGCAACCGCAAATTTAATTCCGGAATCCGTCGAATGGATGAATTCTCTCATGGGCGTTATGTGGGGACTCATTGACCCCGATCTATTTGCGTCTGTTGCAGATACTCTTGAAGATGTTATGCAAGCTTCAGTACCTGGTATCATTGAAAATGTCAGGGTCGCAGAAATCAACCAGGGAACAAACCCTTTCCGAATTTTGAGTTTGCGAGCCCTCCCTGATGGTCATGTTCAAGAGATGAAGGATGATATCCATCGACAAAACGAAAAGAACAAAGATCCTCAAGAATTGGCTGCAGACGAAGAAGGTGGAGATTATTACAATTTGGAATGCTCTTTTGCATATCATGCTCAACCTTCAGGAGGCGGAACTTCTGAGAAGGCAAAAAATATGCATATGCAACTGGTATTCTATCTTGGTATGAAAGGACTTTTCGGAGTGTAAGTTGTTATTTCGTTCCACAATGTGACATTACTAATCAATGTAGTCCTCTGCCAATTTTTGTTGAATTACAAGGTCTAGTAGGAACCGTTCGATTACGTCTTCAACTTTCACCAGAGCCTCCATTTTTGAAGGCATTAACATTCACCTTGATGGGACTGCCAAAGGTTCAAGCTGGATGTGTACCAATGATCGAAACTGGTATCAACATCCTTAATCTTCCTCTTATCTCCAATTTCGTCAATTACGCCATTGGTGCTGCTGCTAATGAATATGTCGCTCCAAAATCCATGACTTTAGATATGGCCAAATTATTGAAAGGTGACGATATTCAAAAGGATGTTGAAGCACTCGGTGTTCTCTGGATCCGAATTCATAAAGCTACTGGTCTCAGTAAACAGGATAGACGTGGAAGTGAGGGTGGTGGCAGTGATCCTTACATCACTGTCAGCTTCTCCAAGTACGGAAAGCCAATGTACTGCACTCGAGTCATTCAGGATAATCTCAACCCAGTATGGGAAGAGACGTGTGCTTTACTCGTCACTCCCGATCTCATCAAAGCTGATGAACAACTTTCGATGGAACTTTGGGATTCTGATCGGTCGACTTCTGATGATGTTGTTGGTAAAGTCGAGCTTTCCATGCAAAAAATGATTCAACACCCAGGAAAGATGTATCCACAAGTTTCTAAACTCCGTGGTATGGATTCCGATAGTTCTATGCCTGGCGAACTTCATTGGGAAGTTGGATATTTTGGCAAACCACAGTTCAGACCAGCAATGAGAAGCCACGGAAAAGATGTTAATCTTCCCAAGGAATTGCAAGACAAGGAAGAATTACAAGATCCAAAGGGAAGTCTCGATACTCCTGAAGAAGATGCTGCGGTTCATACTCCACCTGATCCATTATGGCCAAGTGGTGTGTGCAGTGTCATCGTTCATCAAATTGTTAACCTGGAATTACAAAATGTCAAAGGTAGTGATGGCAAACGCAAGGGGAGGGAATTCGAACCAGCAGTGGACGCAGGTGAGAATAAGGAAGAGGAACATAAGAAATTACCAAGCAGTTACTGTACGATTCTATACAATGATGAATTGGTATGTATTCTTTTTCGTTTTGGTTTATTATGACTAACCTTTGTCAGGTATATCGCACGCGTTCCAAAGTTGTTAGCTCGAAGCCTATCTTCAATGCAGGTACTGAACGTTTCATCCGTGATTGGAGATCAGCAATTATTACCATTACAGTTCGGGATCAACGCATGAGGCAACACGATCCAATTCTCGGAGTTGTCCCTCTGAAGTTATCGGATCTTCTACAAACAAGTTCACAAGTTACAAGATGGTATCCTCTGGATGGTGGAATTGGTTTCGGTCGCGTCAGAATCTCCGTTCTTTTCAGGAGTGTCGAAACCAGATTACCACCACAACAATTGGGCTGGGATGTAGGAACATTTGAATTCACATCTGATAGAATTTCGGCTACTGGGTATGCAAACAACTCCAAACTGAAGCTTCGAACTGGAGGAAGTGTAGGAAAAATTAATCGTACCCAATGTCGAAAGACTGAAGAGGGTGATGGTGTATACTGGGATCTCGCCAAGAAAGATGGAAAAAATAACATTCGACTTCCAGTCAAGTATCGTTATCGTTCACCAATAGTCTTCGAATTTCACGTCACCGGTAAGCGTGGAGCAGATGCCTATGCAGTGATCTGGCTCCATAAACTGGAGGACAATAAGGCGGAAGAAATTGATATTCCAATTTGGAAAACTGACAAGGGCATGAGACTTACTCAGAATTACATCACAGAGGAAAACTTCCGCGAAATTCCAGACATAGAGATCGAGGAAATTGGGCGCCTCAGATTTTCGGGGAGATTCAAAGCCGGTATGGATCAAGATCACGAAAAGTTTGTCACCGACAATGATTCCCGAGAAACTCAAGAAACTTGGGAAGCATGTCATTCCGAAGGTGTGCGTGGTAATATTGTAACGAAGGAAATTCCACCAGTTGTTCAACAACTTCATGATCAGTCTTTAACCCAAGGAAGAGATGTTCTTAGTCAAGCCGATGAAGATGAAAAGGCTAAGTGGTTGGATCAAGATGGAAGGGATTGGAGTGGAGCTTTTGGTCAGGATCCTGCACAGTACGTCAATAAAGGTGGTTTCGGACAGAAGTATCAGGATGCTGATTATGAGGCTAGCATGGTACGAAAACCACGAGGAGAGGGTGGATGTGTTGAAGCGAATTTAAATGAAAATATGAGCGAGTACACAAATACTTCATCTACATCTTCGGACTCAGACTCGGATGCGGAATCGGATTTAGGCTTGAATGATGCTACGACTAGATCAACGATTGAAAACGGCGGGACGGAGGGAAACAACGGATCGAGCCATTCCAGTAATCCAATCAAACAGTATGAGAATTATAAGGAGAATTCAAAAGGTTTACATAGAAAGCAGAGGGGACTTATGCAGTGGAAGCCAATGAGGAATTTGGTTTTCGCTAAGGATGAGATGAAGTTTGCGGCAAGGAGAATGAAGAATAAGACGAGTCTGAGTGGTAGACAACCAGACGTTGAGACTGAGACTGGCTGAAGGGGGTTCAAGAATCCATATTTCTTTGTTACAGGACATGGTTTGGCTGCAGAAAAAAAATGGTTCATCACATGGTCTTTCTTTCCTTTTGGGCGGTCGATATGCATTTTGGCGGCACATATGGGCGTTTGAGTTGCGATATCTTGTGAGGGAATAGGTAAACAAATGAATAATTAAGCATACGAAACATGCATTATGCGGTTATGAAAATGAAACAACGCGAATTAGTTAGTTGCTCTGGTAGCAGTAATGAAGGAATATTTCAACAATGTGTCAATGTACCTACCTGTATACAGAGCGATCTCGTGAAGTGACGTGTGAATTCAAGGTTGGATTTCTCGATAAAATATCTCGGTTAGTTGGGAGAGAGGTGGTGGAGGAAGGAGACATAGTTTGTTTGTTAATAAGAAAATGATGTAATGGAAAGCAATTGCAGGCTCTTTTCTAATAAACATGATTTCGTGGATTAAGATGGGCTGAACAAATCACTTCGCACTACAAACGTCACAAAATCAAATAGGCAGACAGTGAAGAAGTCTTGTAGATCCAGCTTTATGTATTTATAAATCTCTATCCTCCATTATCTATCTTTCTATTCCTATAGAAGACACCCTATTGACCAATCCCACCCCTTCATTCCCTTTCTTCATTAACATCATTAATTTTTCTCACCCGTTGAAATCTCCGCGCTCTCTCCCTCACTACTCCTCTCCACCTTCTCAATCTGTTCCGGGTGTCCTGTAAGTTTCGTATCGGGCGCTCTGTAATCGGCCGTCTCCTCGAAGCGGTAAAGGGGCTCTAGCACCGCGTTCTTGTTGAAGAATACATATCGCTGAATCCAGTATGGGAGGGTTTTGGTGATTTGATATTTCATGAATGTACGGGTGGGGATGGCGAAAATGTAGTCGAGTTCTTCGAGTGTGCGTTGTTTGGTTTCGGGGACGAAGAGGAAGATCATGAAGAAAGCGAGGACATTGAGTCCGCTGATTTTGGTGTTAGTTGGTTGTGTAATTTGATTGAATGGGGGGAAACTTACGCGTAAAAGGAAAATGCTCCGACGGGATGGAAGCTTTCCAAGATCTTGGGGAAGGAAATCGATAGAACGGCGGCCCAGAATAAACATGTTGCAACTGCCCAGCCCATTCCAACTTCTCTGTGTGACAATGGGAAAACCTCGGCTGAGTAGGTGAAAGGAACAGGTCCTTCTCCTGGTGAATAAAAGGCAGCAAATATGTAGATAAATGTAGCGATGAGTCCAAGATGCGCTTTGGAATCTGCAGGGATGAGGAAACATAGACCGGCGACGAGGAGAGACCATGCCATTTGTGGGAAGGTGAACAGAAGTAGGGAACGTCGACCAAAGGTGTCAATGGTCCAAATGGCAGGCCAGCTAGATGAATGTTGTTAGTATCTTGATGTAGTGGTTCAAAGAGTGGGCAAAACACTTGATGAAATTAGGAGAGAGAAAATACTTACGCAAACACGAAGTTAACCAATCCGAAACCAAAACTAGCAATCAACGCATTCTTTTCGGAAGCACCTGCCTGTCTGAAAATGGTCGAAGAATAGAATGCAATGATGTTGATACCACACATCTGTTGAGCAATCATAACGGTGAAAGATGCAAGAGTTGCTCTTCGTACACGCGGAATGGTGAATAACTGAACGAATCTACTGACGTAGTTGGTTTTACCGACGATTGCTGCTTCGATTTTGAGTTGACAGTCGATGAAGTAGAGATCACGAGCAGCAAAAAGATCGTGCTTGCGAAGTCGGCAAAGGGACTTGTAGGCCTTTTGATATTCTCCTCGTTTCATCAGCCATCTTGGAGATTCTAGATTGATTGTTAGCTGACTGAGCAGGTTCATGAACTGAATTTACTTACCGGGGCAGAAATAAATCAGGACTGCAAGAGGCAGAGCTGGAATGAATGCAGATCCAATTTGAAGTCTCCATGCGATCTTGCCTGTATCAATGACGACCAAGTTCTGGATGAATGTCAGCTGATGATACTTTATTGAAAACTCGATCAATACTCACTGCAACAAATCCTAAGAAAATACCAAAAGCAGTCCACATTTGCCATGACATGACCAATGCTCCACGAATCATAGCTGGACTATTCTCCGCAGCAAAGATGGGTACTGTGCTTCCTTTCAGACCCATTCCAAGTCCCAGAATTATACGACTAGCAAAAAGAGTTTCCCAAGACTTCGCGAAGGCTCCTCCGATGGGAGTAAAAATACAAATGATAGCTGCGATAAAGATGGTACCACGACGTCCGAACCAAGCATTGAATGGATCACTCATCCAACAGCCACTGTATAAATCGTCAGTCGTGATCATTTGTTTATACCGAAAACCAAGCTCAACTCACAAGAAAGCAGATCCAATGTATGGAGCTGCATTAACCAAACCAACAAGCCAATTATCACGATCATGATTTGGAGAATCTGGGTTATCTCCTTGGCCAATTCCGAATTCTAGTGGAAATGAAAGATTTGCTCCATTACTACCCGTTTGATCCCAACCTTGAACAGCTGCACCAATCGAACAGGTAATAATTGTCAAGTAAAGCGTCGTTGGATGACTCCATCTATGCGCCGCTTCATATCTTAAAGCCACTTTCTCATCCTCATCCAATCTTTCTACGTTCTCAAAGTTCTCTGGATCGGATGCTATCAAAGCACCCTTTTCTAGTAAAGGAAGGATATGATTGAGGTTGTTGGCTTGGGCAAATTCTCCTACATCTCGAATGATGGTAGCTCCTGATAAACCTGCTAAGGGATTTTGGATTCTATAGATAAGGCATGAGTAAGAGTTGTACTTTCACAAAAGTTCAGCAGTAGATAAATCACAACTTACTTGGCAGTAATATTGTTATTCAAATCGACATGAGTAGATGGATGAGCATGCTCGACAGTGTCGACATTATCAATTTGGTTCTTCGTTGACGCCATCTTGCAAGATGAAAACGGAGAAGACAATTAGAGAGACTTGGAGAAAGCTGGGCGAAGTAAACAAGCAAGAAGAAGAAAAATCCAAGAAACGGTGGAAATCATAAGCCTTATAATCTCAATGCCCGTTGGATTTAGGATCATCCAACTTTCCCCTCCATCTCAGAGTTGTAGCTACCTGTACCCAGGTTACACCCTTGTCGCATGCTATTGTGGAGAAATACTTCACTACAAATACGCATGGATATGCGAATTCACCATAGACATATAATGCTAGGCTCGAACTAGGTAGAAAGATGTTCCAGTCGACCAATTGACCAGCTAGTTACAAGACCTTGCACAGGATCATCACGCCAGGGTCGGGACGACCGAGCAGAAGACTTTGAAAACTACCTTAGTTATTCAGTCTATCGGGCTTGGGATTTCAAGGTAGGTTTCAAGGAAATGGGGAAAGCGGCATGCAACGAGCCAATGAAGGAATATGTTACATTGACTAGGCTGAGCTAGGGCGATTTCACATAGATTTGGCGCGCGCCCCGCCCGTCAGCCCCCAGAAGCTTACCTCAACCCCACGGTACAAGATACATGTGTATACAAGGATCATACGTGAGCGCGAGAAAAATTGCCTGCCTTGGCCAGAACTTCAGGAAATAGATCAACATGTCATTCCAAAAAACTCGAAGACCAAGACTCGTATTGACGCTCAAGTAACGAGGGCTTGAACTAGGACATGTAATCCGGGGATGTGGAGGGAAACTTTTGATTCTGAAAGTTTTGGGGCGGAAACAATAATTTGTCAAGATGATCGACATGTGTTCTAGCAATCCGCTGCTGTGCGATGAACAACGCTATGAGGCTACGAAGCCGTTTCCATTTGCGTTGTGTGCGTGATGATATTTCGAAGAACCGGTGGCGGAAGCATCCTTCACCGAATTGCGAAACTACTTCGTACTTCAAGTTAAACGACTCAATGAGGTAGAGATCGTCACCTCCAATCCATGTCTTTCTGTCTACCCCATGGAGGTCAAAACCCCAACCAATTTCTCCAATTTCTCCAAGATCTCCACATATTTTCTCCATACCCCAGCAAAATTGCCATTTTGTGTTCAAAAATGGTTCACCGTACGACGTCTGTCACCTGTCACTTCATCTCACCAGATTAATCCTTCATTTCTTCGCTTGTATCTTGTCGCCGTTGTGGGGAATTTATTCCAACGATTCTATGTTATTTGATCTAATCCAAAAAAATCAAAAGTGGCGGTAAGGCTTATCGGGCGATCGAAGATGAAGAGTGTGAGATCTAATTTGTGTGTTCGAAAACGCCGAGATCAAGCTACGCCGCATCATCGTCAGCGGCTTGAAGTGACCGCACACTTCACATGGTACCGGTGGTACAAACAGTTACATAGGAACAAGGTATTCAAGTATCCACACGTGATGGAAAACTGAGCAGTCATCTTAATTCGCTCATTCTTGACCGGCCAACTGCAACGCTGACTGTAGCTGGATTTGTATGCTGTCCCGAAGAAACGAATCGGTACAATTCTCGGTATGTTTGTTCGACTAATCGTATGAGAAGTAGAAATGCAGTTCGTTCGTTGCCGGGCGGAGACAAATTAATGTTAAAGTCAAAAAACAAATTTTTGGCCGAACCTCAAAATGCGTGGCATGACTTTAGGTTCCACTTCGGTCCAGCCATGCAAATGTTCACTCCAACCTTGAAGTTGGGAGTTAGCAAAGAATTATGGGTGAGTATTGGGCCCGGATTGCTTATTTGTGTACAAAATAGCGGGGGGTTCCTGCTAAGTAGCTCGAGAGTGGGTAGGAAAAAGTGTGGGGTATTGGCACATGGCAAAAACAAGACGAAGATTAGTATATATCGTTCGAGAACTCACAAATATTCTAAAGTTTATCAAATTGATTTAGACTGCAATTTCATTAGACTAACTGATTAGTGATCCTGCACTAAACCTGTCAGTCATTGTTACATCGAACTCTCCATTTCAAGCACCCAATACGGAGGGTTACTTAATAGGAAAAGCAAGAAACACAATTGACTGTATAATGAGTACATCTCGCACACCAAACGCAATCCCCGCCGTTATCTAGGCCACAACAACAACACACCCAGCCACTAATTTCATGTCGAAGAACAGGAGCTGGGTTAGAAGTGACTGATTTATTGTAGCTGCTTTTTGAAGCTTTGTCTGGATTGAAACACATTGTTGCGGACAAGGTTTTCTAAGATCTCGAATTGGATGTGGATACAGAATATTGTTGTTGTTGATAGCTTGGGCTTTGGCGTGATGGCGAGAACCAAAAAACAAGAGAAAGAGAGCAAGGTGCCTCGAGAAGAAAAACGATGGAAGTATTGTCCGAAGAAATTGACTTTGACCCCCTTACACTTAGCGAAGATAAAAGATGACGGCCTTCATCTTGGAAAGCGCATGGGGGATATGAGAGCAAGTGAATCTATTTCGAATGATTGACGACCGATTGTATGAATCGAAGGAAAATTGCTAGAAGGGAATGGAGTTCGATGAGCAATAAGAACGCTCTGGAATACTCTGCCTCCTTATGGTTTTGCGCTTCGCCGTTATTAGGTAGGTATCGGCATGAAAGTGCGAATGAAGATAATTCGTTGATATTCAATCTCAAAATTGCAGGCAAAAGAATTTCCGAGATAGCAAGTTTCCGTAGACACAAAATATCCATAAAGCTTTACTTGATAGTCTGCAAGTAAATCGAGAAGGACAACAGGATTCAAGATCTGGTGGCTTTGAATGCGCCCTGACATGAAAACGATATTGTGTACAGGTAAATGGCAAAGCTTTGTTGGAGAAATAGAAAAGACAGTCACGATAGGAAAGACAGTGAAGTTGAAGAAATGCTATCGTGGTTATTGAAGAATATTAATTAATAGTCAGCACATGACCATCGATATCTATGCGTCACAAACACAGTCAGGATGACTCTCAGAATCTCTAAAAATAGACTAGTGAAGCCACCTCAACTCATAATTCAGTAAGAAGTCAGCCCAGCCATCATCTTTGGGTAGACTAGAAGTGTCTGAATATCCAATTCATGTCTGTGAAAAGTTTCCAAGTATATGCAGATAGCCTGACACTCCAGTGATACACGCCTCCAAATCCACCAATGTGGAAATTGACAAACTTTTCCAAACCAATAAGCTTGCAACAAGAGAGCGCGAGGTTCTTTTTGTAAGAGTAATCTTTTGTATTGCGGATGCATACTGCTGACAAAGGTCCAAAACTTCAGAATTACGGTAATAGGATCATCAAGATCGATAACATCCGATAATAAAGATGCCGCAAGCTGATAGGGGTTATCATGTGATTTGGAACTGGGATACAAATTCAGAAGTGTGACGAAAGCTTGGGGCAATGTCTCAAGACGAATGTGCGAGAATTGTGATAGAGTTTCAAAAGACGGTGCCATCAATGTCTTAAATGCGCTCGCATTTTGGTCCAGACCCAATTTCCAAATTTCAGACTTCCCATAGCTCATCGTTAACCAATTCAGATCTAGAGATGAAGGTGGTTTCAAAGGCCAAGCTTCTTCTGGACTCGCTGCTTCAATATTGCAAAATGCAATTATACCAAGAAGAACAGATGTTGCCCATAAAGCATCGCGTTCTGATGAAGATTCAATTGATCCCAATGTCAATTTCCTGCTGAATAATGATACACTTTGACACCAATGAAAAGTTTCTCGAGAAGACATTCTTATACTGTGCTCAGTAGAGATGTGTCGGTCGTGCATTAGCGTAAATGTGAGTAGAGCGTGCATCAAGTATGGATGCTGCAGTGGGTCAGCAGAAGATCAGTGGAAATTTTATGTTTCAACATACCAGACATGATAGCTTGATGAACTCATTTTGATATATTTGAAGATTCCTACTCGTCGTTATAGAGTAAACAGTTCTTGTTTGAAACTTATTCAATAACTCCAAATGTTCTTGGTCGCTCAAATCGTATACATCAATCTTTCCGGGAGTCTTCAGCCGCGAACTAATAAAGCTTGGGACTGTTTGGTTTAATGAATAAGGAAGTCTGTGCTGAAGAGTCTCGAAGGTAAAAGACTTCTCAAGTAGTTGAAGTGTTGAAGTTTGGTTGTCGTAATTGCAGAGAACATTGAATTCTGCACACCGTATACACTTTGGTCTCTCCTCATCACACTGCAGGCGACCAGTTAAATATATCCCCTTGGAATGGGACAAGAACTTGGACATACCTTGACTTTTCTCAACTTACAGTTTCCACATCCACGACGTGATTTTTTATGTGGTCTTATCTTCCGGTGGGCAACCTTTCCGAATATCGAGAAGGGGGTTGTCATGGCTCTAGAGTAATTGAAGATTTATCAAACGTAAGGCCCTGAAAGATAGAGACTCTATTGAATGACCCAAGAGATAGTGTAAGTTCTGGAAGAGAAGAAAGATTATAGGCTGCTCACGATATGCTGCTTATGAATATTCTGCGAGATAGTAGCTTGTCTGAACGGGTCACATTATGATAAGGGAATAAAAGGGGTAAAGGTCCATAATAGGTCAATCGTCAACCAGGCAAGCCATTATAATTATGGTATTCTATAACTGGCATCGAATTCCAATAGTATTCGATAAATTTCAGATCTGCATAACATATAAAAAAGCTCGACAAGGTACAACAAGATCTTAAAGTCGAAGGTGGATTCTCTCTCATTTTTCCCAGTCTGGCGGTCTCTCATGTGCATTCTTCGGAGTCGGATAAACCAATACCTACCTAGTAAGCTTCGGATAACCCATGGGACGCTAACCTTCATTCGCATCTACAATTCTACCCTAAGCTATTTTGGTCATTTAACCAATCAAATTATAGTATTCCAACCCTCAATCCAGTTCCACTAAAACTTTAAAATGTCACCACACACGTTCTTCGCATTTCGCTCTCGCTTTCTACACATACTAACTTCATCTCGCATTGTGATAGAATGATAACATTATCTGCCAACGATGTCTGAAGAATTTCACGCAGAAGTTGTAATTTGGGTGAAGAATCGGACAAAATGGAATGGAATTCTCCACTCATGTTGATGGTTGGAAGTCCGCAACAATGGTAAGGAATGGGTATAAGTATCTTTCATTGTATGCTCGTTTTGAGGATAGGCAATCAGTTCTTAGCACATCTCTTTCTCAAACCAATCAGCTTTTGATACTAGGTACTCAATCGCAGATTTATACCGATCATCTCCGTCAAAATCGACATCTATCACATCCAGAAACTCTTAAGTCCTCTCCTCGCTCAGACGTCCCACTAGCATGTCTCCCTCAATGACTCCCCCCTCGAATTCTGCATTATGGTTGGAGCTGTCTGGCAAGCTGGAGGTTAGATCTGCGCCTTATACTCGACCTTTGAAGAATGAAATTGTCGTAAAAAACGGAGCTGTTGCCGTGAACCCGGTAGATTGGATTAAGCAAGATATGGGCAGTCTTATGTTTCCGTGGGTGAAATATCCATGCATTCCTGGGTATGATGTTTCGGGAGAAGTGGTTGAAATTGGCCCCGAAGTTACACGATTCAAGATTGGAGATCGTGTTGCAGGTATGGCAATGGGTCTCACGGAATCATCCAATGTCCAGACGCAATGTGGGTTTCAACTCTATACTGTCCTTTTGGATAATATGACTTCGCACATTCCTCATACGCTATCTTATGAGCAAGCTTGTGTGTTACCTTTGGCACTTTCTACCGCGGCTGCCGGGCTTTTCCAAAAGGACCAGTTGGCGCTAGGATTGCCATCTTTGTCCCCAAAATCAACGGGAGAGACTGTACTTATTTGGGGTGGTTCAACCAGTGTTGGCGTCAACGCTATACAGTAAGTCTTTATCCTGCCTTCGTTATCCCCTTCGTTCCCTTAATGATATCATACTAACAATAAGCTTCAGATTAGCCGTCGCAGCAGGTTACGAAGTCTTCTCTACCTCATCTCCAAGAAACTTCGACCTTTTAAAGAAACTTGGCGCGAGTCAAGTCTTTGATTACAATAGCAAGACTGCCATTCCTGATATCATAAATGCATTTAAAGGCAAAACTACCGCCGGTGCAATGTCAATAGGACAAGGAGCTGCTGATGCATGCATGGATATCCTCGATAAATGTAGAGGGAGGAAGTTCCTTTCTATGATGACTTACCCCGTACCATTCCCACCACCAAAAAGATTCATACTTCCGAAAGTTATCTGTACATTCGTTCCTTGGATAATTTCCAACCAAATTAAGAAAAGGGTCAGAGGAATTGATAACGCATTCGTTGAAGCCTCAACTGTGGCAATGAATGACATAGGCAAGGCAATTTTTGGGGATTTTCTTTCGGAAGCGTTAGAGAAAGGTGTCTTTGTTGCTGCTCCTGAGGCTATGGTTGTTGGGAATGGTTTGGAATCTGTAGAAAAGGGAATAGAAATACAGAGGAAAGGCGTTTCTGCTAAGAAAGTGGTAATATCGCTGTCATAAATAAGCGTTTAAGAAGTTTTGTCAACTAGAAACTTTATATAGCTCCATCACTAATAATATTCCTTCGCCTGCAAGATTTTCAATTATTTGTCTGATTTCTACAAAGTTGTATTGGACAAAGGGACGCATGTCAGGCCATATATCAGGGAAAGCATGTCACTAATCTTTGGTCAACTTTATATATATCCAGATTGACGACAAATATGAAAGGAAGAAGTACTAGTTCTTGGATAATTATCACCGAAAGTAAGCTGTTGAAACGTGGCTTGTGGCAACAAAAACTTTGCTACAGGCACCTCAACGCATGAAGCAATGGTTCCAGAAAAGAAATTTTATCCAGCTCTCATCCAAGATCAATCATTTGGAGAGGGTAAGTTCTTTGGTGGTGTTCATCTCGAATTGAGAGGAGATATAGAGACAACTGGACCAAGTGAATTGAAATTAAAAATTTGAGTTCGGAGGTATTCACCGATAGCCGCTTGGAAACATCGAGTAGATATCATATCTGGAAATTGAAGATATAAAGGGCATCCTCATTCAGAACTTCTGATCTTTTCGTTCTCTCCTCGAGACATCAAGACTTTCTCGCATATAGAATAAAAGATAAATAAATCCCATCATTTCTCCTCTCTCCTCTCTCCTCTCTCACAAACGAAATAGCAAATATCACCAGCCTTTAAAGCAAAGCAACACTCACACATCATGGCCAAAAACTTCACAGCCGACCCCTCACGAAGCGAACCCCAAACCCCTCACTACCATCCGCAATACCACTGGCGTCCTCACCGGACCATGGACTCCCAAAGCAAAAACATCGCCACGCGTCAATATAACAAGATGTGGAATTCCAGACACTCTCAGCTGGCGAGACAATATCCCGATGCGCCTGCGTACGGACCATTTTTAATATAAATTACCGAAAAGGCTTATGGCGCGAAAGTATGTGTAGGTATCCATTATTGTTATTTGTGTGATTACAAAGCGGAGAGCGGAAAGTATAGCTAGTATATAGATCTCTGTGCTTGCGAAGATAGGAGACGAGTATATGGTACTGAAATTGCGGGAACGATGAGGTTTCCGGGGAGATATAGGGGGCTTTGGTATCGAAGGAGGGTTTGTGCAGGGGAGATGTGTGGGGGGTGTGGACAGTGTGGATGTTATTGTCGATGTTGGGTGGGGAGTGAGTGTTTGGAGAGCAAGAGGGAGGGGGGGTGTTTACATGTTGAAAGAGAGGAATCTGGGGAGTTTGGTTGCTCGAGAGTGGGTGGGAGATTAAGAGAGGGAAGGGATGTGGAGTTGGGAGTGGATGAGGGGATAATTGATCCGGATATTCCTATTGCCTCTGTTGAGACTGGTGGGGAGACTTGTTCGCATAGAATGAATATTGGTACAGGAAAAGAAGATACTATGAAATTGGGAGAGATGGTGTTAGATCCAGATATTCCTGTTCCTTCTATCAAACTTGATGGGGATGAATACATGGAAGAAGAAGAATCAGAAGAAAGCTTCGTTGAGCTTCAGAACGGGAAGGATGAGAGACGTGCTATCGAGGAAGAAAGCAGTGATATCTTAGAAGCAAGAGCCAGGGATAGCCACGGAACCAGATGCCAAGATAGAACGAAGCTGGGCAGAGGTCACTGACAGCATCTGCTTACGACGTCAAGAGGTCAGATTTGCTTGAAGGAGGCTGTGTCTTCCATCAATATCACATGATGATGCAGAGCAGTACCGATGGATGTTAGGATGAGTACTACTCGATTCCTAAGTTCCCGAAAATAGATTTGATGGAAAGCGGTGGTTTATTGGTTACAGTAACTTAGATAAACAGAATGGACAGAATCTCACCCGCACTATTGTCCACCTCATGGCGGTGATGTTCTAGCCGGATCTTTTCTTGGATTGCGTCTAACAGTGAATTGATATCTGACCACCCCCAAGTTCTGAAATATTGGAATTACCGGTAACTTCATTTGATGTCATTTGAGAAATTGAATCTGATTGAAATATCGTAATCTCTCAATCTCACGACAACTGGTCGCTTTCATGTACTCGTATATGTATCCAAAACACCTCGTTATTTTACACTTCCTTGCACTTTCAAAAAATAGCTGCTTGTGAATTCCACCCATTTGAGAAACTGATTTATATCTAGGATATCCATCTACTCATACCCATACCCAACCAATCACCATCCTTTTCGCAAACACGAACGACGAATCAAAAAACCCCCTCAATTGCCACCATTTCACCATCTCTCTTCAGCATCCATCTCTCCATCCCATCGCAAGCAACACGATGGATGGTGTAAGTTTGCCAACACCCGAAAGATGGCTGGGTGCATCCCTAACGACGCCACGTGTGAATCACAGACTGCGCCAAGATAGCTGGCCCGAATTACCATGTTGAGGAGGTGCATGTTTTAAGTTTCAGGCTTTTTCTTCTTTTGTGATGGGAGCCATTTCAAGAGAGGAAGGTTGAAAGGGAAGAGGAGATACGTGGTGGAGGAATGGGATCATGAAAACGCGTGCTTGATAAGGTTACTGGAGGGATTGTGATGATCGTGATGGTGATGAGTCCTAGGTGCGATGAAATACCCAGGTATCTATTTATTACTTGTTGTGACTGGCTGGGGATTCCGGTAGCAGGGCATCTATCTACCGTAGTGTACAGTCTGTACTACTCCGTATACCGTGTGTTGATGAATTCCGCTGGTTCATGGGTGGATTCTCCGGGAAAGATTGCCAAGATATCAAAATCAACAGAACATCGAACCTTTCTCATACCTTCCTCATACCTTCCTCACACCTCATAATTTCCACAGTAAGGACTCAATCCCTCTTCAATCCCCATGCAAAGAAATCCAGAATTCCCATAACTTTCCACAACTATTCCCCAATAAATCCCTAGCTACTTCCCATCTCCCAATCACACCGTCCTCCCAAAATCCCATAACCAACCCAGGTCCTCCCTCACCCAACAACCAACCTATCAAATCAAAAACCCCTCAAAAATACCTACATAGAAACAATAGCCGGTCCTTCAACCACAAAACCTAATTCGAGCTTCCTATTCCATCCAAGAACATCGACCATCTATATATAAAACCTGCATTAGGAATCATGATGGAACGGCAAGTGCTTCCCTGTTCATCATATTTCCCCGCAGCGAGGCGTGCCAGGCTCCCAGGGTAGCTAGCTAGCTTTTGTGTTTGGGGAGAGTTAAAAAGGTCCCTATTGCGATCATCTTGTGGGAAAGGAAATTCAATTCTGTTTTTGTGATTATTTCTTGATTGTCGTGTACGTACGGATTTCGATATATATTCATTCATTCATTCACTGTTATTTTGATCAAGTGATTGATTGACTTGCGAATTAAACAAATAAGATTAAATTCTTTGAGATCGATTGATTGAGTGACAAGTTGTCGAAATAGACAAATCCATCACAAAATAACAAAAAGAACTACGATATCGAGAGAACTATCGAAATTTGTGTACAATAAGATCATCATCAAAATGAAATTCTCAACCGCTTTCTCCATCGCTGGTACTTTCATCGCTGTCTCTGCACAGAATTTCGGTGCTGAACCTGCTTGCGCTGTAAGTCACCCTTGTCACTCTTTCCCCTCTCTATTAACACACATCACTCTCCATCTATTTTATCTTCTCCCCCTGCGCTCCCTCTGCCTCTACACTCTCCATCTCCGCATCCATAAATATCCTTCCCTTCCCACTAACCCACCCATCCACCGCAGGTCACCTGTCTCCAAAGCGCCATCTCCGTCGCCGGCTGCGGCGCCAACGACCAAGCCTGCCAATGCGGCACCGCGCAAGCCGCCATCCAAACCGCCGTCACCCCCTGTCTCATCTCCGCCTGTAACGTCGACGAACTCGCTTCTGCCGCGAGCGTAGGCTTTGCTCTATGCTCCGCATTCAGCGCCTCTGCTACCGCAGTCACTGGAAGTGTCACCACCCAAGCCATTACATCTGAGAATCCCGGCGGTCTCGCAAGCTCCACAACCGCAGATGTAAGCGCGACAGGAAGTGCATTGAGCTCTAGCAATCCAGGTGGCATTGTGAGCATTCTCACCAACACCAGCGTATCGTCTACTGCAAGCGCGACCGGTACTGCATTGACATCGTCGAATCCCGGAGGAGCAATCAGTTCAGCGATTTCTTCGGCATCGAGCTCCGTCAGTTCAGTTATCTCTTCGGCGTCCAGCTCGGCCAGTGCAGCTGTTTCTTCAGCATTAAGCTCGGCATCTGCATCGGCATCTTCATCTACAAGTTCACCCGCTTCGGTTACAACAAACGCGGCGCCTACTATGGGTGTTCAGATGATGGGAGGATTGATGGGAGCGGTTTTGGGTGTCGTTGCTATCTTGTAGGGGCTGGAGGGTTTATATCGAATGAAAAGAAGAAGAATTTGTGGGGATCGAAGGATTGGGCGGATCGGATGTGAAACTTTGCTGCGATGTGATGAAATGGGGTGATCATATTTTAGGGTGGCTAATAATTGAAACCAATGAATGAATGAATGAATGGATTAATTTTTCAATGAAATCTTTCGAGACTTGATAGAGACGATTATAGGTTTTGATGCAGCCCGAATATGTAGGAGATGGTTTCCAGGCCATAAAATGCGCAACACGAAGATGATCTCAAGATTTAACATTTCAGCAGTTTACTTGATTTCGCACTTCACATCATGTCACATAGAAACAATCACCATGATAGCTCAGTCACAATTTCATAAAAATCCATGTAATTCCATAGAATTAGATTTCCGCCAGCTATCGAAGAAAGCAATGTGCCTGCCTCAATTCATACCAACTGTATGATGGATTGCTACAACTGAATATCCATCAAACCCAAAGCAAAGCTCGCAAAAATTGTGTATCCCGCGAAATCTTTTCAAAGGCCGTCCAAATCATCAACTTAAAAAGGAAAGAAATATCAAATAGCACAAGCAACTTTTCAGCCCGCCATTTTGTTTCGATAAATGAAGTGTCCATGAGGGAGATTTCAATCATCTTTGGACCGAGATCTAGGAAGATTTCAACTACTTTCCTTTAGATCCATCTTGTCTGGGGAGAATTCAGCTACCCCCTAACAGACTAGATGTGGTTCAGATTAGATGTCATCTCATCCTCTCTTCATTTATGCGGAAACGTCATTTCTAGCCTTCTTAGCTTGACTTTCGGCAACCTCATCCAACTTGCGCTTCTCAGGAACACCAGCGATCTCAGCTTCCTTCTTGGCCAACAAGACCTTCTCCTCTTCAGTCATATTTGGCAAAAGCTCAACAGCCTTACCGGTCTTGGTTTGTCTGTGGAAAGCACGAATAATTGAATCGGCATCATCAACTGCGATGGATCGAATATCGGCAAGGGCCTTGATCTTGGCGGTACACTCCTTGTATTGCTCATCGGACATCTCGATGTTCAATTGGTTGGCACGAGACTTGATAGCGTTCCATCCAGTAAGTCTGGATGCGAAGTGAACATATCTGGTCATACCGAAATCGGCTGGGTTGATGATTTCGTAGGTAGATGGGTTGTTGAGGATAGCCTTGGCGTGAATACCAGCCTTGTGGGTGAAAGCACTGAAACCAGTGATGTAGTTGTTGAAAGGGATGTTAACCTCAACAGCTTGTGCGACCAAATCTTCAATATCCTTGAGCTTGTGGAGCTTGTACTTGCCCATGACGTATTCACGGTCTGCGACAATCATACGAGCCATCAATCCACCGAGAGGGGTAATACCGTTTCTCTCACCGATACCCAAGACGGAGGTATCGATGTGAGTAGCACCGGCCTCCAAAGCGCAGTATGCGTTTGCGATAGCGCAACCAGTATCATTGTGGAAATGTGTCTCAATATCACAGCTAACGACACCACGAAGGGTTCTGATCAAATCGTAAACTTGTCTTGGTGACGCGCATCCAACGGTATCAGCAATACCAACACGGTTAACACCAATCTTGTCAACAGTGGAGTAAATTGATAGGAGATCGACGAGGTTGGATCGGAAAGAATCTTCGGAAGAGAATCTGATTTCGATGCCGTGTGACTTGACGAATTCGATAACTTCAATAGCGGTGTTCTTGATGTAGGTCATATCCTTTCCGTGGGAGTGTTCCATAAGATAAGATGAGGTACCGATAACGACATCACTGAGACATGTTAGAGGTGACTGTTCTGCGGGGGAAATAATCAAACTTACACTCCATCAACACCTGTTTGTACTGCGATTCTTGCATCATCCATATGACATCTGATGTGAGTAAGAATCTGCGAGAGTTAGTATGGAATTTCAATATGCGGAGACTGGTACCAACCTTAGCCTTCAATCCCAACTTGCAAATAGCTTCACAATCAGCTCTTGATTGTTCCGAGGCAGCTGGTGAAGTCAATTCGATCTGCCGAATTTTGTATTAGTATAATATACTTAATAGAATTCTATATTTGACAATTGACTCACGTAGTCGACACCGAAATCATCCAATGCCTTGGCAATTTCAATCTTCTTCTCGGTATCAAAGAAAGCATTGGCGAATTGTTCACCTTCTCTCAAAGTACTTTCGATGATCTTGAAACTTGAGATATTGCTGAGGAAATCGCCGACGGGTTGATATGGGTTATCTCTCTTGGCTGGATGTGGGTTCTTCTTGGTCTCAATGGCTGTGTATCCTGGGTGAGCTAGAAATGATAAGTTAGTGTTGGTATCGACATTGGAGACTGCGAGGTATGCGCACTACCGTTTGATCCATTAGAAGTAGTAGCGCCATTGCCATTAGCATGAGCGGCAATAGTCTCTAAAGCCTGCTCTGGCTCACAGGAAGGACACATTGTGACGTTATTGAGAAGTGTTTATGATGGTTGATTGAGGTTGGTGAGGAAAGAGAAAAAACTCTCGAATTGTGTTTGTTGTTGGTTCTTTCAAAGGAATTGAATTCTTCTGCCTAAGATGGATGGAATATGGTTAGATAGACAAGAGAAGAATTATATGTAGATGAAAAGCCAAGATTGATAAAGTTCAATTGATGTGATACTAAAGTGAATTGGTTCAAACAAGAGAGAGAAGAAAGAAAATTTCTCCTGTACCAGAAGGTATTTATGCTTTCTAAGGAAAATCTTTCGAATGAGGTATGACTCTGACTCTGACGCTCTTCTTTTTCTTTTTTGTTAGTGAATTGGGAGGTGTGTGGGGTTATGCAGAGACATAAGATGCATAATGCATAAAAGATGCATAAAGGACGATGCAGTTTTCCAAGGAAGGTTTCCACTTCACCTGTTGTGAAGAGCGAAATCGGACCACTAGATTTTCATTTGTTAGTAAGGGTTGATGGAAATCACGTGCGATAAGCTTTCACGATTTTCTTATCTCTTACCTAATCATCGGGGCATGTTGTCACATTACATTAATGTTATGATGGATTGGGAAAGTCGGTGAAGTCGGTGAATGCTTGAATGATTATTCAGACCTTTTGAATGCCTCGAGAATGTTTGAAGTTTGCCACTTCATTGCTTGGTTGCTTGATTGATTGATTGCTTGACTGCTAGATGATATATCACATGACATTCATTGCATTGCCTTTCTGTACAATACCGACTGATGGCAACCATGATAATCTATATCGTCCTACCTCCTCTTCTCTTTAATTGACTGATCACACTGCACAACACTCTTCTTCCTAGCTCTGCGCCTCAACAAGAAATCATTGGAGGTCGTGATTGGTAGTAGCTATCAGCTTGCGTTATCCCAATTCATTACATCGTACTCTCTTGGGGTGACAGACCAAAGTGTTGGTAGTTCATCATGTTGCCAGGTTACCAGGTCGCCATCGTCCATATTGGAAACCTTCCACCACAGGACGAGTCAATGATAATTATCGTCTCAGCCAGCCAAAACTGTATACACCTCTCGTTCGTCTATCTTTGGCGACCAACCATATCTCAAGCTAAGCTCGACTTATTATTATGTGCATCGTACTTTCTTTCTCTCAGAGTTTGTTGCCCTTGCCGTTCCAGATTTGACGCCCATCAATATCTCATTGGATCTCCCGCAATTCATTTCAGATGGGTCACACAAGAGATGAGGAGATAGCCAACCGTTAATGTAGACATGTTTAGCAATCAATATCCATGGCATGCGCGAGCACCAGTGAGCATCTTGGCTCCAACACCCGATTGCATTTGACGGACATCATTTCGGTCCATTGATCGAATGTTATATTTGACATGCATACAATTGCTGTCTGGAGAATTGTTTGGCCTCTTCCGAAGTGCAAGGAGAGGTCTCTTGAAAAGCATTTACATTTATTACATTCATGGCATTGTCATTTACTATTGCTTGGTCAGCCATTCGGAAAGAAAGCCAAAGATTGATGGAATTCGCTCGTTCGCTCTTTCGTCCTTGGCTGTGTATAAGTAAGCACGTCCACGGGTAGGTAAGGTTCAGAGTCGGGTCCAGTTACGAGGAGTGGCTCGTCAATGATAAGGCCAAGGCAGATAGCAAAACAAAATGCAAGTGCTTTGGATCCTCAAATCAGATCCTCAAACTAGATTCCTCCATTCTAAATATCAGTATCTCGAGTCTTTTTTAAACTTCAGAGATGGCTTGAGAGAAGTCTTTAGGGAAGGATGGCATTGATAGTTCCATTTCTGTACCAATTTCATGAGCGTTCCTGACGGCGTGGCGCTTTGTATCGTTCCAAATCTCCCTGCAACTGCAACAATTTCAGCCTTGCAATATATGATCCCTACCAATAATATGTCGGATCTGTCTATCCTCTATGACATAAAGAAGTGAAATGGCTTCATGAAGGATCTAACCTTAAAAATTGGATCTTGTAGGGCCAAGTCGCATAGCCTTCATTCGGTTCTACGATGCAACCAATCACAGTCATCGATTTGCTTACCTCATACCTGACGTCAGCCTCTTTGTCGATATCATTGGCATGACCGTGCTGCTGTCGTATGCCTCGCGCACTCATAGTACTCCGGAATGCCGACAGCTACATTATCTGCAAATTTGCACCGCCTGCTGTTGGAAATATTAAAGGCAACTGGAAGCCTCTCGAGTTCAACATGTCAAGCTGCAATCATCTTCCCTGACATTCTCCTCTCCTTCCATTCTCGTGGTTTCTTCAGTTCAAAGTAACTTTTATTGCTTCTCTCCCTTCCTTAGCCCTCGCTTCGCAACCGATATCAAAATGTCAAATTTAACTCATTCGGATGGAAATGGTGGTGGTTACGGCAATGCGACTTTACTCATGCATCCAAGTTTGTGTACACTTGAGACTTGTGATCTTTCCTTGTCAGCTTTCGAGTATCGGCCAACCGTAGCTGGAAATTCCATATACGCCGCTTTATTCGCGGTATTCTGTATTGGACAGTTGGTTCTAGGGATTAAGTTCAAAACATGGGGATATATGGGTGCTATGATTCTTGGATTGGTATGTTCTACACTTGTCAATGTCCACCCCAGGAGTGGATGTGAATACAAACGAAGTTTAAGATTACCAGACTAACTTTCTCTTTCATCAGGTCACCGAAATCATCGGTTATATTGCCAGGGTTCTCATTTATAACTATCCTTTCGAAAACGATTACTTCCTAATGTATCTCATCTGTCTAACCATCGCCCCCGCTTTCCTCACCGCAGGAATCTACCTTTGTCTGTCTCGAATCGTCATCATCTACGGCCAAGAAATCTCTCGTTTCAGACCAGCAACATATACCATCATCTTCTGCGCCTGTGATGTTATCTCCCTCGTGCTCCAAGCCGCTGGTGGCGGCATCGCTTCAACCGCCACCTCACTCGACGATAAAGATGTGGGCAAAAATATCATGTTAGCAGGTCTCGGTTTCCAAGTCTTCTCTCTCATCCTCTTCGCTATCCTCTGCGCCGAGTTCGCATGGAGAGTTCGCCGCTCAAAGGGAGCTTGGAATCCTCGCTACATCGATCTCGTTTCTTCCGCTGTCTTCAAGTCTTTCCTCGGCGGACTTTGCCTCGCCACAATTACTATCCTCATTCGTTCCATCTACAGATGCGTAGAACTATCGGGTGGCTTCAATGACCCTCTTTTCATTGGTCATGAGCTCGAGTTCATGATTCTGGAAGGTGTGATGATTACTCTTGCGGCTGGAGGACTTACGATCTTGCACCCGGGAATTGGCATGAAAGAAGCGTGGTCGCAAGCAGACTTTAAGTTTAGAAGTAAGCACGAAGGAATGAAACACTTGAAGAGGGTGAGTAATGGAAGTGATATCGAAATGGAGAGTGGAAAGATGGTTACGAGGGAGTGAGATGGTGGATGAGTTGATGGGTGGATGGGTAGATGGAGGGTCTTGACAAATCATACACATGATATCATTATTTTTTCCTTGGGTTTATCATTTTCCTTGGGTTTTTCATTTTTCCTTTGGGTAAAGGCAGACTTTTCACACAATTCTGCCTTTTGGGGAGTTCTGAAGATGGGATGATGTTCACAGGAGTTCAACAGCATTTGCCACGGTAAACGCATATTCTTGTTCAGCATATACATGTATGATAGATTGCAGATACGTTATAGAATCATCAGTGATACCATTTCATTTATTCATTTTATTTATCATAGATTCAATCAAGCATCTGTCTTATCGAAGTGCATGCGAAAGGTTTTTGCTCGTGATTATTTTTCCCGTCTTTTTTGACATTTCAGGATAGAGAGGAGAGGAGAGGAGAGAAGGTTTAAACTAAGATCTTACTTATTCCATTGATAGGAATCTCTATTTTTGCCGACCAACTAAGTACCTATTCAGAATTAAGATTATAATCATAATTACGATCATTAGTTACACTTACACTTACACTTACATTTACATACCACAACCCAAAAATTTCCTCCATTTATAATAAATAGATGAAAGAAAAAATTTTTTAAATACATAACATAAACAAACAAACAAATAAACAAACAGATAACTGTCAGAAAATAGTAAACACACAAGAAAGAACAGGAATAGAATACATATTCAATTACATACCTATATACCTACCTCCCTCTATTTATGCATATCAATCGATCGATCGATCAGTCAATCAATCAATCAATCTATGAAGAAAGAATCCATAGAAGGAATGAATAATTATTCATTCGAACGATATATAAAACACTCTACTCTACTCTACTCTACTCCATTCATCCATCCATTAACAATTATACTTTTGCCATGAACAGCGATGTATATATATATATATATATACAATTTCCTAAAAGAAGAAGAAGAAAATATTTCCCAGAGTAAAACATATTTCTCGACTACGACTACGATTCGACTACAACTCAAAGTCAATAAGTCTAGGAAAATGGAAATGGGATAGGTGAAATAATAATCACCGTACCCGATTACTTCCCAGCTTTGAAGTATCACAATTTAGCTGATGCAGTAGAGAATTTCTCAGCAGACAAGTCCAGTATGTATGGATGTATTGATGTATTGACATCAGGCGAAATTAAAATTACTCTATACAAATCTCTAAACACGTTATTTCGCCATGCCTTCCTTTCCTATTGATTTAACCCATTGTCTCTCTAATGTGTGTCTATTAAATCCACATGCTATGCCTATGTACGTATGTATGTAATGACCATATCTATTTATCTCTCATAGAGTCGTTTCGTATCCCTCTCAAAAGAAAGACCCAGCTTTCAGATTCTTCTCGGCGGGACTCCCCATGCTGATAATTTCTCATCTCCCCCTTCCAAATGTCCATAACTACTCGTAGCTCTCATTTGCATATCATCCGCCTCCCATAATTCTCGAGACTTCTCATCTCTAACCCATGGTCCTCTATTCGTGTTAACTCTTCCTGCAGGAACTACTCCCAATCGCTCCGTCGGTGCAATTGATGCTTCATATGTTGGAGCCGGGGCACCATTATACGGAAGATCATCTGAA
The DNA here is from genome assembly GCA_004916875.1 of Botrytis galanthina. Taxonomy (NCBI): domain Eukaryota; kingdom Fungi; phylum Ascomycota; class Leotiomycetes; order Helotiales; family Sclerotiniaceae; genus Botrytis; species Botrytis galanthina. The sequence goes on from PQXL01000101.1 coordinate 65,611, forward strand.
GCACCATCACCTCCTCCAAACGGCATTCGCGTTATCGAATCCCCACCTGCCCTCATATGTTCTTGATGCCAACCATCGTTTCCACTGGCACCGAATTTCTCCCGTGAGATCTCTGGCAGATGTTGGTTAGGGGCTTCGACATCGGTATTGCGATAGAGTGAAGTAGGTGCAGAGCCACCTTCCGCACGCGATTTATCTCTTCCACACATGCCAATTATCACACAGATTAACCCAATGAGAACGATGGCGAAATAGAGAATAACGAGTGCGGTAGAAATGAGAGCTTCTTGTCTTATAACCGCTTCCAATTTCTTACCCACCTTAATCACAGCGTCTGTAATTTCATCTGTGGTGCTCGTAGCAGGGTTGGCGAGGAAATTGTCGTCTGCCGTTGAATTTGAGAGAGAGGCAGCTGCACCGAGTGAAAAGACGTCTGGTTGGAATTCGGGGAATTCTACATGAGCGTGATCACTAACCCATGTAAGACCCTTTTCAATACCCGCAATTTTGAGTCCAACCAAACATTCAAAGACACCCATTATAGGTTTGTAGAGGATAGTACCACCGAATGTGACATTGAGAGCATTGGTCATCTCATCAGTGAAAACATTCAAGGTCTCGTTGATAGCCCCTGTTGTCGTATTAACCCATCCAAAAACATTGTCATTGATTTCCGTGTTTGTATTATTGATGACAGAATTGGCCCCTAAAGCCCAAGATTCCGATGCATTATTCAAAGCTTTGACGACATGTTCTGCAAAGTCTCCAACTTCGGCTGCGAGCGCCGGGATTTCTTTTTCAAGGGTTTTCAAGATGATGTATTGACAGAGACAGGTAAAGAGGCCCGCCAACCCGAGAGCCAAAACGAAAAGTGCCGGGATAGATGTAGCATATGCGATGAACCATCTTGCCAAGATTTGATTCTTTTGGCTCTTGAACCTTCTTGAAAGTTTGAGGCCGAATTGTGAAGTATAGGGACGATGAGCTTGATAGAGAATATCCATTTCATTAGTATAGTTTCGACTTTTAAGTAAGGCGGCTCGTCTTTGCATACTGCGCCAACCCCAAATCTCGCGGTAGGCCATGGGAATACAAACAAGGATAGCAGCGATGATGAGAACGATGAGCATAATTTTCTTGGCGGTATCGAGGGTTTTAACGAGACCAACGAAAAAGTCTTGAATGGCGGTGTTGTCGGAACAAAATGTCAGGGCTTTCTTTTGAGGAACTGGGAAGACTGAATCATCGAACTTGTAAGTGATCATGGATTCATTCACGAGTTTTTTTACCTCTTCGAATGGAAGTTTGATAATATTATCGGTGAAGTTTTGGACCTGGTCGAATGTAGGAAGGGATGCGTTGAGTTTGGCGAGATCGGCGTCCATGGTTGTAGGATCGATTTGAATGGAATTGAGTTTGCTGATCTCACTACTCAAGTCGATTGATGGCGGTGAAGTGCTGCTTCCAAAGATACCACCGATATTGATCTTTGACAGGAAGCCATTGAGATCATCTTCGAATGATTTGAGTCCAGATGACATGTCGCCGGTGATAGTGTCGATAGACTTGTTCATGAAAGCGCCAACGTCTTCGATCATCTGTATAGCGACTTGAAGACTACCGGTGATAGCCAAGGTGATGAGACACATGTATGTCGAGGTCATCATATGAATGACGAAGAGAACGATTTCTTCGACACCAGTGAGACTCATGTAAAGCATTTGCATCATACCATTAACAGCTTTTGTAATACCAGCAGCGGCCATACTGTTAACACCTTGAGACAGATAATGGGGCATAGAAGCCATAGCACTTCCGACATTCTCAACACTACTACAGGCTGATAATGCTTCGGTTTTGGCTGATGCGATGTCTCCTTTGATACCAGCCAAAGAAATAAGGAGCCGAACGATGATAAGTAGTAAGAGAATTGTCCATCTGTTGATCCATGTCTGTGATAAGCGTGCTCGAAGACCGAGGTATGGTGTATAGTAGTCATCCGCAGGTGCGGCATTTATATTTCGATTGACACCGTAAGGGTGCATCTCGTGGCTGCTGTTGATGGAAGAATCGTTGGAAGGGGCGTGAGAATGTTGGATCTTCTGAGAAGCTATGTAGCCTTTAAAAGCATCCATCTTAGCAATCTATCTTGTATCGTTTTACCTCCAGGGTAAAAGCTCGTATAAGGAGTTTGCAGTGGTGCAGTGTAGTCTATGCAATCTATGCAGGCTGATGGTTGGGTTGATTTTTGAGTGAAAGTAAAGTTCGAGCTGTTGAAATGAAAGTCTAAAGTCTCTTGAGAGGGTTTGAATATGTTGTAGGAAGTACGAAAGTCGACTTGACTACAAAACCTTGAGGTTGTGGTAAAGAATGATATTGTGAATAATTAATGAGTGTATTAAGGAGTCACAATAGAGAACCTTGCTCTATTGTTTCTATTGTTGAATTCCGAAGATGACCGAAGCGAGAAATTAATTTTATTATTGTAATGACAATAGAGAAGAAGGTAAATGTAAAGTGAATAATTTTTGATCTAGGCAAAGGGGAGAGAGAAAGGAGGGGAAGAATGAGCAATTTGGCGAGAACGAATACTTAATACAAGAAGACACAAAGAAAACATACAACTCACGAGTACCACGAGCATTAACCAAACAAACTATTTTGAGAATCAAGAAAGTTGAAACAAAGGATAACGACGAATAATGCTTTGTTTCGGATTCACAATAAGATTGGTTATTATGATCATTCGGTGATCCGCTGAAGATTTCGAAGAGCGATGTTTGATATCTGGTTCGTCCTCCGTGATTGTATTTTCCTTGGTAGAAGCGTGATCCTAAATGAGGGGGGTTGAATGGGGTGAATTAGGCGCCTCTCCTCGTCAAACGTCTAATGACCAGTAGATTGATGGTTCACTGTTTGACTGATGCAATAGTGAAGATTTGGAAGAAGAAATTAGCTGAGACTAATGGATTCCAAAATAGCTCTGGTGGATACAGTTCTGGTGAGATATTTGTTCCAGTTCTTGTGATACTTCAAAAGGATTGGTATCTGTTGACTGCCCAGATCTTCTTCTTTTCCCCGTAAAGCTTCGGTTTCGTTATTGTTGATGAAGATTGATACTGGTGTTATTGATTTGTAACGTATGGATATCCTCGAACTCCAAAATAATGAATCTTGATCATATATCTTGATAGAATGAAGTTGTCAATGTGGTGATGGACAAAAATGGTGAGAAGCGGTGCGGACTTTGAAGCCATTTTCCTTATTGAAAGTTCCTTCTCCATTTGTAAAATGTTATACCAGTAATATCAATACAGATGCCCACGGTATTGTCTCTCGAGCTCTCTTACTGTAATTCATCATTTACCGTGTGAAGTCACGACTTTGCAAACCAGAAACTCAGCCACCGACTGACCGACCATATCAACCTGAAGTCCAAAGTAAATCAGAGACATTGTTGCGGGAGGATATCAAGACCGCAACAAAGGCCTCTTTCTTTCGTGTCTTGCGTATCCTCAAACCTCTTCATACAATGCATATGATGAATATAATGAGCTGAGTCTTCAAAATCCCAAAGGGTGCAACGATATCCAGTGAAGACCAAAAAAGATAAAAGGAAGGGATGTCCAAAGCGACAAATCAGAACTCGTGACCCTTCATTTTTTGCCTGCAGACGCTAGAACAAGATTGCATGAAACCCCGCCGGTAGTTCAGCCCAGCAATATCCAACCACTTGATTGTTACACAACTAAGTAGAGCATAGTTGTAGTATACTTCCCAGTAGGTGGTAATAGACGTCGGATACCATGAATACGAGTACCGATGCAAGAATCCCACAAAAGTCAAATTAACCAATCAATTCATCATGTTTCCATCGTTGATCCTCATCATCAGATCTCATTGGTTTGAAGTGCCCCCTCGTTTAGCGCTGTGCCGTAAATTGTGGATTGGTTTGACCTATTCATACTATCCACCACGGCATTGGGCGTCTGGAAGGATCACGAAAAGATACAGTCAGCTACTTCGCATGTTATACATATGCATGCCTATTATGGGGCAGGCCTGAGTTTGGGTGGTCAGAAAGTTTAATTGAAGGTATCATTCCACTAAGGTTTTCAGAATTAAAAGTACATGGGTATACACAAAGTAAATCGTTGGATTAATATACAATCCGTGGTATCTTCCCTCAAGATTAAATTTCACTAACAAGAACTTTGACATCTGCCACAGCAGTCCTAGCCATCTTCTTCAAGAACGTCTTCTCATCCGCTTCTCTATATCTTTCCCATCCATCCAGCCCCTCTTTGGCTTGAATACTCAACGTTTCATATCCTTGCTTGATTACCCCCGCAACTTGTACACTCGTAAGATGTTTCCTCTTTCCAGTTGATCCATCCGTAAGTAATTGATTATAGTGGGTAGTGACACTGATCAATGTATCTATTGAACTCTTCGGTCGTTTCCCAAGATTGTAATTATCTCGAAATTTCACCAGTACCTCCCCAGTTTCTACCAATTTATAAAACAGGTCGTCGTATGCCGCAGGACTGGGCAGGAATGCTTCTCCGGCGGATAATGATAACGCAATGAGGTTGACCACGTCATCAAGAAGTATTTCGATGTTTAGGAGATTCTTCAAGTCCGTTGTATAAGTGGTAAGGAATCTCACAAGTGCAAGTAGGGATCGGAATAGTTCAGACCAGTGGTACGTGAGGCGTGTTCGAGATCGTGAAAGATGTGAGATGATTCGTAAGATAATTCCCACACATAGAATATAGAGATCCACATCTAGTCTCTTTCGGAGGTTGTGATTTATACCATCAATTGCGACATCTAGCATATAGGCAGCAAATATCCTATCAGCGCGAACCAAAGGTAAAAATGGCTGTCTTTGTCGACATAATCGGACTGGCATTTTGCTTTCCTCGCTGCATATCTTTTTACACAGTACTTGATCTTCAATCAATATTCGGAGAACGATGAGGTTGGTACGCGCGTAAAACCCGGTTCGAGAGGATAGGTGCGCATGTTGAAGTATGTATGAGGTATATGATAGATAGGCACTAAGGGGGTGTTCGACTCCTTTCTCCACGGGTATCGATACCAAATTAAAGCAAAATAGCTTGTTCGCATGCGCAAAGTCGTACGTAGCTAATAAAACAGCTGCTTCGCTGCCAGGTCTATGAAACTATTAGTATGATTTAACATAAGCTCCACCTTAACCTACAATTTTGAGAACATTTCCTTTGCAGCATCTGGATCAAGTGCTGGAGTCGCTGGTTTAGAGCCTGGAGCAATTGCTCCCAACCCTATCATACTCAAAGTGCTCCCAATTGACCATAGCTCCGGTATATCATCTTGAATCGCAATATATTTAGCCCTGGATGTCGTACAAGTATGGCCCACCGAACGAATTATCTTTTGTATAGTTCCTTCATTAACAAAATCATCAAGTCGTAATCTGTAAGGGTTTTGAAATTCGAACTTGTTGTAATTAACTAAGAGTCCTAGAAGAGTAAATGGTTCGAATGTGAGTGAAGTTGTATCTGAATCTTGAATAAACTACAGACGTCAGTTTGGTAAGGATGTGCGGAAAGGGAGATCATACTTTCATAAGGGAAGGGAAAAGATCCCGATGCGTGAAATAAGAAAGTAAACTGGTTTGATATGCGCCTGAAGTCACGGATAATGCTGCTTCAATAGCTTTGCGACGTATATCCACTGGGTAACGATTGTCAGTGAAGTTCTCCCTGTTTCTGAATGGTATACCTACAATTCCTCCCTGTTCGAATTGTGACATCTAAAGCTGCAACAAAATCTGTAAATATGGCATCTACATGATCTAAACCTGCAAGAACACTGATTATATCCGAACTTGGATTTGTGTATTTCTTTGAGAGGACTGCTGCTAAGAAGGCTGTAATGGTCTAAACTTGTCAGCCTTGTCAAACAAACCAAGGGACATTATCATACATCAAGCGCATGTGCATCTGCTGGATGAATTCCTGCCTTTATACATCCTACCGCCCTTGAAAACAGTTGTCTAGTTTGTATCTACCACAATCAGTATTGGCTTATAGGTATTTCCCTGAGTTCCCTCATACCTGGAGATGCAGCAAATCGTCCGCACTGAATTGATTTAGAATAGTTTGCAAGGTGGCTTTATTCGGTCGCAACAAGAAGAATTCCTTCCAGAACCCTTCCGATTTATCAGGGTCGTCTTCATCCTACTTGTTCATCAGTATGAGCATAATGCGACACAGCACGCTATGAAATGCGGAACATCAGTCCGAACCCACCTTGAATAGAGCCTCGTACAACTCTACAATCTTTTGTTGGAATACTTCAGGGCGAGCTTGTTGAGTAAGAGGAGATGGCTCCATACTTCATGGCAGCAATTGATATATCCTCAATTCAAAGGGGGGAAAAGGAGAGACTGTCGAATATGAATGGTTCGAGGATATTTTTCCTTATGTCGCAAATGATGGAATATCTTTAATTAAATTTATTATGGATGTGCTCTGGCCTTACCTCCTTACGTAGTCAAAAGCCCCAGATTTAGGAATGGGTTATGTCACATGTAGTAGCTTCCTTAGCCGGCGGCCGATAAGTGTACAGCACTAATCATGAAGGGGTATAGTGTACTTGCGATAAACTTTGTGGTTTCTCATTGGATGTTCAGACTTTCTTTGAGAACCTTGGAAGACCTGGTTTTTGAGCAAAAGGACCCTTCCATTAGATTCATTAGATGTTCTGGTAATACCTAGTCTAACTTTCTTCCCAATACCTCGAGATGCCTTTGCTTTTGTCAGCTTCAGTGAATCTTTGTCATACCATATGAATGTGTATCATTTGTGATTCATATGTACTGTCTTTGAATTGCTTACAATAGATCCATTGCCATTGGTTCGGTAAAACTATGATCCGACCCGACCTGAGCCGAACTGAACTTTGTGTGAGCCCATGATTTCTAAGAACAGGCTAGGTAGGAACTTAAAGGATTCTAAGAATACTACAAATGTGATTAACAACCCTTAACATAACATTCCCAAACTTTTAATATACCATCCTTCAACCTAATACTTTGACTGCAATACCACCATAGTCAGATCTACCTTCAACATGTCTTTACAAAGAGCGGTTGCTCCTCTGACATCATCAGCGCCCATCATCTTCAGATTTGCCTCATCGCAACCATCGGCCCCTCTACGACAATGTTCACACATCATTCGTCAATTCTCCTCTTCTCGAGTCACAGGCGCCGAGGCAAAACGCAAGATGCAAACCAGCACCTGGCAAACATATACTCTCTCTACCCCTCCGCCACCACCACCAGCCCGCGAAGCCGCTCTTCCGGAAACATCCATTACCGGAGGCATTCCACAAGTTCACGATACTCGACCACCCTCGATCGCTGTCACAGAAGCCGAAGCCCAAAAGTCAAAGCCTGTAAAGAAGAGGCGACAGTTCAACTTTGTTCCTCTTAAGAAGACCATCACCCTTACCCCACGAGCCGTCGAAGTTTTGCGCGATTTGAGCAACCAACCTGAAGCGAAACTCATCAAGATCAGTGTCGCCGCCCGTGGATGTAGTGGTTCGGCATATGACTTGAAATATGTTGAGAAGGGTGCTCTCAGCGATATCGTTCATGAGCAGGACGGTGTCAAAGTTCTCATTGATCCAACCGCACAGCTCAAGATTATTGGTAGCACAATGGATTGGGTCGAGGATAGACTAAGCGCAAAGTTCGTTTTCGACAATCCAAATATCGGTAAGTTCCACTATATCTTTCATTCAATGTCATCTCATCCATTGGCCATTATGACTAACAATGCACAGACAAATCCTGTGGATGTGGTGAATCATTTATGACAAAAGACGAATCAGCAGCACGAGAAGCAGAAAAGAGAGCTTCCAAGGGTTTATAATTGATGATACGATAGATACGACAGTATTAGAATTTGTGATATAATGGGCATAAGCATGGGCATGCATTGGATGGCGTTTAGTTGGCGTTGGAGAACCGGTCTGCGTATAAGCACGCTCCGGTGGCATACTTTTTCGGATTGGCAATTAGGGACAGCGATACCTCACAGGCAGGATAGACTTTGCATATAGTTGTACAGCATACCGATACTTAATGCAAACAAAGTTTCATGACAGTAATGGATTTTTGTCACATGTTTCTTGCTTCTGACAGTCTTTAGCACTATTCATCTCCAGGGTCTCAATTCTTCCATTGAAATTATTGGTATTCATATCACGTTTTCACTACCATCATCCCCTAGACCCCCGATCCCATCCATCTCATCGACCGACTTCCACAACCCTAAATCCGCTCTCTAGAAAGCACCCATCTCATAATCCACCACTCTAACATTCTGCACTATCCCTCCCGCTTTCTTGACAAATTCTTGATGTGCTGGATCTTCATTCACATAGTAATCTCGATCGGTGGTGGATGCGAAATGAAACACAAAGCCGTGAGAGAAACCGCCCTTGGAGGAAGAGTAGTATAAGTTAGTTAGGTGGTACTTGAATGAATTTTGGGAATGTGTAGTGAGAGGAAGGTAAGGTAAGAAGGAAAGGAGATGGAGATGGAGAGGGAACTAAGACATTAAACGAGCGAGATAAAGGGTGTTGGGAAGAAGAGCGGAATTGTAGGTATGGGATGATAGTTATAACGATGGGATGGAATGAGATATGATGAGATGATGAGATGAGATGAGATGAGATGGAATGAGATATGATGAGATGATGAGATGAGATGAGATGAGATGGAATAATATAAAAGGCAGGGTGTAACACTACTTGATGGCCCTCTGGCGAATTATCCCTCCCGCCCGAAGCTTCTAGGATATATGGTTTACGGGACTCCGGGTGTATGCAGAGGGTTGAGAGAGAGAGCATGTGTTTGCATAGCTTTTGTTTTTAGTTTCGTTAGTTAGTTGGTATTTTGAGGAGGGGAGATGTGATGGGATGGGATGGGATGGGCGATCATGTTACTTGGAAAGGTAGGGGGTAGGGTAGGCTCGGCGGGGTCAAGGAAGGGAAGGGAAGGGAAGGGGAAAATTATCATACTTCGTCGATTTGATCTTTGTGCGTGTTGGGTTTGAATTCAAAGAGAACGATGTGGACGAGAACCATTGTTGCGGCTGTGGGATTATACTTCAAATATAAACTTTGAAGACGAGGAAGAAGGAATGTTTTGGAAGTAGGAGTGTATTTTGGGATATGGATATTGATATTGATAAGTCGGCCTTATGGAGGGGTTGGTGGGGAATGTAGGATGTGATTGGTTGATGTGGAAGATTAGTAAGGGGAATAAAGTGGAGTAAAGTAATTGTGGTGATGTGACGTTTATTCATTTTATGTACGATACGATAGGCGAATTATTCATTGCGTTTCGAAAGAGGTCGGTAACCATGAGATCATCTAGACAGCTATAGTTGGGAAGATAGCTCGGTCTTGCTATGGTCAAATGGAAATCTTTTATAGTCGACTTTCTCAATGTTCTTTTGGTGATAGCACACACGTGACTAATCCTTGAGGGTTTCCGCCGGTGCTGCTATCACTGCAGACTTGATGACATGCGATACCCCTCCTTCTCTTATGTTCCTAGATTACAATCTTCGAATCTTAACCAGACCCATCATCCATTACTTGCTTCTGAAGTAAACGAGAGATGTGAATGGTTTGGACGAAGTTCGATTCTCTACCAGAAAATTCGCATTTCGATTCCAGTTGAATTGTCATAAATTTTCAATTCTGGTCAATACATTTGTCTCATATCAAACACCTGCGATGGTGTCTGAAAGCCTTGAGTGAAAGATCTATAATATCATATACTCGGGATTGAAACCTACAAGACTGATGAATAGTGAGAGAGTTCATGATACTCCACAAAGTTAGTTGCCAGATGCTATATTGATGCATTAATTGCATGTTACAAAAGTCGCGCGCCGGTCGACATAAACTCTAGTCAAGTTTGCGCATTCGATGAGCCGTCTTTTTTCATGTTAGCAAGATTAGGATCATGAATATTCCGCAGGATGCGGGTAATCTAGACGTACAATGCTTGTCTACTCCTTCGATCAAAAGTTCAAAATAACATTCATAACAAGATGCATTTTGGCTTCCCACGATTTTACTGTATTCACCTTTTCGTAAGGAAGCTTGAGACACTATCTACCAGATATCTCAAGAGTTTCCTCCTTTGGGGAAATTCAACTATAGAAGGAAGGTCTTGATATATATAAATTCTCTGGTTAGAGCAACAAAGACAAGCTTTCTTAGCGGTTACGATTGCAATCTTACGGGAGCAGCACTGCAACTACAACTGAAATGGACGGATAGTCATGATGTGTGGATATGTATTACGCTAATAGCAATGACAATATTACAGAAGAAATTCCGGATTGAAAGTAAGAGGATATTAAAAAGACCCTCCACGCAACTACAACCATAGAGCGAGATATATTAGGGGAAAAGGGAGTAACGAAGCAAGCTCTTAGATATAGTAATCAAGACATTGCATATGATCTTTAAGGGAAAATATAACAGCACAGAAAATCCACAAACAAAAGTTACACTTTCTTCTCCAACTTTCTTGTCTCAACCCTCAAAATCGTGCGGACTCTGGAGAAGATGATAGTCTACCATTTATGCATCTATACATATATACATACAAACAAGAATAAATCATCACCATCCCTCAACCATCTCACCCAACGATATTCAACGGACATAAAGGATCGATATACTACAACATTCCCTATATCATCTCATCCAGATATATCTTGAAACCAATCTCCAAACCCAATCTCAAACCCAATATGCAAACCCCACCTCAAAACATCCATCCCATCCTATCCCACCATCCCCACAAACTCCCCATCCCAACCCTATATCAATATCAATCTAAGAAACTATAACAGCCCAGCCAGTATAAAGCCCAATATCCAAATACCATCCATCCATCCATCCATCATCCATCCATCCCCCATACAATACAAAAAAACAAGACAAACGATTCATACATTCCTCACATTCATTACAGAAATCATCCTATCTCATCCTACATTTCTCCTGAAAGATCCACATAAAATCTCAAGTATATCTTAACAATATGATTATATCCCTAGATACACAAATACCACAGATAAGCTGCCGACAACGAGCTGAGTTTGAAAGAGGATAGATACTTGGATTAACCTGATAGATATCAGGAAATTGGATTTGACAAGTGGGAGCGAGAGATCTTTCGGCAAGAGAGAGGCTCGAGTTGGGGTAATGCGATTCAGGGTTCGATGAATAGAACTTACGACAGATAAGACTTGAGAATATCAGAATTGCTAAACAGCTGAGGTGGACTCTGTTTAACTCGAGTCTTCTTAGAGAGCATGATCAATGGGAATGTATACGTTTAAGCTTCAATTTAGTCTGGTCTGAACTTTTATAATTCATTGCTATACTGCTACAGTGCAGTATGTGCTTATTCCCTCATTGATAACCAACTAGGTAGTCCTTACTACCAATTATATTCATTTTCTTTTCCACAAGATGATTGCAGATCTGATATGATATTTCCATCATTTCCACGTGGTATCTTTATTTCGCCTCAAACCCTATATGCTAGAGAGACTTGGAGGTACTCGTTGCGTACGGTCTCTGATTTCCGCCCATAGAACCAAACGCCAAACTCCACGGACACTTCATGTCCTCTCCCATTTTCACTCCAGGAATTTGGAACAGTTTGCTGCCGAAATTCGATGGCCTCATTCCCGGATTTTATTGTGGGAATGATCATGCGCAAGAACGGTGATCCATAATTCGTCCCTCAATCTCATCTGCCTTTCGCAGCATCGATCTTATTCCGTAGAGCTTCATTTCCTTGCATTAACTCCTCTAACCAATCGGCCGTCATTACTAAGATCGCACTCTTGCTGAACCCACCACCTCTTAGCCCTGGTACTAATTCCCCTAAATCCTCAAATCCTTCCCGAATTAACGTCCTTCGTTTTTGTTCACTCTTGATATGATTCTCTCTCTTTTGATCTTCTGTTAAATTTTCTCTGGTGGATTTCGCCGCAGCCGAAGTAGATTTTCGTCGTTTGTGACCTGCTTCAGATGGTCCTGGGGAACTTCCACTAATTTTCACCACGGATTTCCTCTTTTTCCTACCGTCCACTTTAGGCTGCGGTTCCTCATCATCTTCTCCCGCGTCTTCAACAGGACTAAATTTACTCTTCCGTCGCTTCTTTGGTGGCTCCGTGTCTTCTTCCTTGACAATTCCCGCGCTTTGCCGTCGTTGCGGTGGTATATTCTTTTGCATGGTCGGACTGTTCGGTCTCGTATTTTCCGCACTACTTTCCGCACACAGAGCTGCCCCAATAAATCCATCGAATGCCTGTAATCTTTGTCGTTCCGCTTCCTCGGCTTTTGCTGCATTTGGTGGTGGAACAAATCCTTGTGGTGATCCAAAACCTGCATCAGAACCCCATCTTATGTCGACTTTTTGAGGTACGGGTTTTGGTCTTCTCATCAAGTCCGGGCCGGCATGATTCGGTCCAAACATCATTTCGGTATATAAAGTATCGCGCATGAATCCATCTCGAGGTCTATCCAGTCCTGCTATTGGGGTAGGATAATGCGACATGGATTGTGGTCTGATGTGATGATTTCCCGAATGTGATGGTAAGCCATGATTTCCAAATAAAGTTTCACTGCTTAGACTATGCGATCGAGCATTTGACCCATTTTGTAACACGGTCGCCGCTGCTAGAACATCTGCGGATTCAGTCGAAGGTGGCAAATGTGACAAAGGTACTTGAGATAGTGGTGGATGCATTCCGGTATTCCTATCGCCGAAATTCAAGGACATTGGATTCGAAAGTTGAGGTTGTTGATCAAAAGTAACCCTCGTTCCCATAAATGCCGGGGGTAATTCTTCCCACCCTCCTCCAAGCTCCCCTCCATCTTGTGTATTTGGGAAGAAGTCGTAATTAAAATGATCAGAGCTTACTCCGTCAAAGAAAGTGTCGAGAAGGTTGGATTCGCTATCATCGAGTAAGGGAGGACCTGGTGCTGGAGCTGTAGGTGAAGGGAAAGGAAAAGTGGAATTTGAATCAAATGCGTCTGACGCATTATATTAGTACGTATGTTTTGTACTCTGGTCAATATTGAGGAATATAAGAGATACTTACAGCCAAATGGCATATCAAGTTCGGGTGGTTTCGACGAACCCATATTAAGACGTTGAATCGCAAGCATGAGTGCCAAAAGAAATTAATTGAAAAAGAAGATTCGTGAGAAGGGATCCCAAGGGAATTTAATGAGGATATAAAATATTGACCATTGAGTATCGAGGATTCCAGTATCAAATATGTACAAAATGATAGATTTTTTTGGCGATTCGGCGTTATTAGATAGCTGTGTGACCGATATGTAGCTCAATGATGTATTCCGTGTGATACCTAGGATTTGTTTACTCTTCCTCCAGAAAGGGACTATTCGTCGATAGGATGCAGATTGTTTGGGAGAAATCGGGAAAAAAACAATATACGTGAGTCAACAAAGGTCGAAGAGTTTTCTTACTCCTCCATGATCCTTATTCGAAAGGAAGAAGGAATAAATGGGACGAGGAACATTAAATTGCATGAACGAATGAATATATGATTCCGAATCAAAGAAAGATATTTGAAGAGAGTGTGAGTGAGAGTGAGTGAGTTAGTGAGCAAGTGAGTAAGTGAGTAAGTGAGTAAGTGAGCAAGTAAGAGTGTTGGGAAAGCTTTCCTCATTGGCCTTGTGGTGGGGAACCGACCAGTAATCAATTTTCTGATGGCAAGCTTAGGTAGCTAGTAGGTAGGTGTAGGTACTAATGTAGGAGGCTAATGCGAATCCTTTCAAGGTTTCTCTTTGGGGTAAGGAAAAGAAAGGGTCCAAGAAGAGATCTCGCTTTCTCGGCTTGAATTTCCTTGGGGGGAGAGGAGAGGAGAGGGAGGGGAGGGGAGGGGAGAGAAAGAGACAAGGAAACAAAAAGACCAGGGAGACAAGGAGAGGAAATAGATTTAATAAGAGGACAGTGCAACTTTTAGATTGACCAGTCTACTGTCTCATATCTACTGGCGACTAGATATTCTTTTTATATCGTTGGTTCAAATACAACTATAATTATGGGTAACATAGATATATATATACATTCTAGGTTAAAATACGAAGCGAAGTATCGGTAGCTATCTAATATCTATTACCTATTATCTACCATTTATTATCTACTATCTACTACCTACTACCTATTATCTACTATTTATTATTTATTACCTATTACCTACTATCTACTACCTACTATCTACTACCTACTACCTATTATCTACTATTTATTATCTATTACCTATTACCTACTATCTACTACCTACTATCTACTACCTACTACCTATTTACCTAGATATCAACACTCCGTAAGTAACTTTGGAATGAGATCGACTAGAAATTTCAAAATGGCACGCGAGAAAACAATTGACATTTGATATCTATCTTGGAGTAGAATCCTGTTTCCGAGATTTTCCATGTGGGCCAAGCGGATTCAATGTGAGGGGATTGTTACCGTTGAAGTGAAGTGAAGTCGGGTCAGGTAAGGTCAAGCCAAGCCAAAGAGAGAATGAGCAACGGGGAGGATGACACGGCAAGGCATCGCAAAGACATAGCTAGTTAGCAGGGCATGGTAAAGAGACGAGACACATGAAGCGTGACAGAAAAATGGATTTTATTTAATGGACATGGTTACCATTGAACCAGCCATACCCCGAAAGGCTCTAGCTCTAAGCTAATTCTATATAATATATACCTCTTTAAACTAACACCTTCCTCTACTATCAGAACCAACCAATAAGCATCTACAAATTTAAAACGAATTTAAATCTTTTAAAACCCCTTTTTAAAACTTTTTAAAATCACTTTATAAATTATCTAATAAATTATCTAATCTATTGAATTTATATATAGATTTTGATTAATCAAATCTACCTTTTTAATATCTAACTTTTAATTCCCAATAACCCCTTCTATCAACAATCAACCTAAGCCCAATTTGTTTATATATAATAAACAAACTACAAAGTGATTAACACATCTAATATAATCAAAATATTTCAAATAATTTAATTAATTAATTTATTAATTCCTAAAATTTATATAGCTAATTAAAAGCTGTAAATATCCCAATTGAACTCTTATTTAACGAATCCCAAAATTAAAAACTAAATTTGATTTATTGAATCAAACTAAATTGTAAATCTTAACTATATCGAAAAGTAAAACAAAACCTAGAAAGAAAAAATGAGATATAAACACACCAAATTGATTTATTGAATTTGAAAAATCGAAAAGTATTAAAGCCAAAAACGGGAATTCCTTCCTACATAGTTCACCAAAAAAATGGATTTTATTTAATAAACATAGTTACCATTAGACCAGCTATATTCCGAAAGGCTCTGGCTCTAAGCTAATTCTATATGATATATACCTCTTTAGGCTAGCACCTTCCTCTGTGACCCTTCGGAAGATTTAGAACTGGCGGACTACGTGAGCGAGGACTGTAGGAGTGCAGTGTACGTATAGCTATCGTATCCTCACTCCGTAGCTCGCCATTCGAGGCTCGACTTGCTCTGTATCATGTAAGTGAATTTTTTAGTTCTCCTTAGTGTTGATGATCATTTGGATGTTCATGCCGTCCGCCGTCCGCCGTTTCCTGGGATTACAATTCACACCTCACTAGAACTAGAACTAGAACTAGAACTAGATCGGATCATGATGGGATACCTCATTATGGATTATGGTATGGACGCTTGATTGGAGAGAAGGGTCATGGAACAATCACATGTCAATTTATCTCGCACACGGATTCCTCGTTTCTGCTCTTTTCTCTTCTTCCTTGAACTTCCTTCCTACCTACGCGACGCCCGGTCTTTTTTCAACGTACACTAAGAGAATGTGGGGCCGTTTTACCTAGGCACGCTCGCAAGCCTCTGATTAAGATGTGATGTGATGAAAGAATCTTTATTTATCTCGTGCATTACTCAGTCCATGATACAGATGTACATATGTATGTACCTAGGTATTGTATAGTGTGTGGTAATTGATCTCGGTATATGCCGTCCACACAAATGAAAAAGGCAAGGAATCGCGAGCCCTGGTCCACCAGTCTAAATCGATGTAGAATGTGAGTGAGGTGTGAAATGTGAGTGAGGTGATATAAGTAAGGTGTGAAATATAAGTGAGGTGTAACAAGACGCCTAGTGCCTGGCCTGGGGAAATTGAGGGGATCAAATGAATCAATGAGAACGACGCGTGACCCTCGATGTGAGAAGCTAAAGAGAGAGTATGAGACATTCTCATCATTACCATTACCTACCATATCACTCCCCCATACCTCTACCTCTACTCACCAGCATCCATAATCCAACACCACTTTTCGTATCATCGTACCTGCATCAACGACCCCTCCCTCATTCGGCTTCTTTTTGTAATCTTACAACAAAACATGACTCTGTGTGCGAATTGATCATCATTACGTGCAGGAATTGAATCTGGTCCTCACCTCCTCCCTCCCCCTTGAACACAAATCTATACCTAGGTCCACTTCACTCCCAATCTTTCCCATTTCCGAGCCGGTATCAAGTATTGAGCCGTGTCGGCTTCCCAAATTCCAATCTCGGTATCAATACTGTTTCTTCACATAGACGTTGCATATTTCTCAATGTGGCGTTCTGCATCCTAGGTTTCAAATTCGGTACCAAGCAAGCCGGCAAGCAAGTCAACGAATGCATCAAATTGCACACTTCATTCAGTCCTGCAGTGAAACAATCAAGATATCCCAACATCTTATCGTCCCCGCGATTGAACGTGTCAATCAGTCATCCCATCTTCACCATCGTTGTGCATCCTTAATTTTTGTACCTTTCTTTGTCTTTCGTTGTTCCTTCATCAAATTCCCTACATCTTTTCGCGCCGAGGTCAAAACATCTGCGGCACGGGGATTTTACCTTCTCCATCTTCCTCCGCATTTTCATCAAATCATCATTCCGGGGGTACATACCTAAAACGGATATACGCCCTCCGCAATAAGGTTAATTCATTCAACTTAGCTAGGTATGATTTCCCCCCTCGAGCCCCTCTACATATGTATTATTATCGAGTCGGCCCATCTGCATTCAAGTAACATGCAGTTACAATGTCACCTTGTCATATCGGTAAATACCTCTTTTGACAAGACATCGCAAGGCTAACCATATGTCTTCTAATGTGTGCTCTCTCTGAACCTTGTCTACATCATATGACGATATAATTCAGTCCTTTGCGGCCATTGCAGATTTAGTGTCTGCTTCTTGGGATGGTAATGCTGATCTTGGACAGTTACACAGGTAGACATTTTGATGCCCAAAGACTATTGACTACAGAATGCAAAAATTACCATTGGGGAAGCCATATCAAAGTTTGGATACAGCAATTCCAATCACACTACGACCGCTATTTCGCGCTTACATCTTAGGTTATGCATCCAGTGCAGGACCAAGACTGTTAACTCTTTTTCTGCTTCACTTGAGTCGACATCGGAAGAATATTGACCCAAGACCCGATGGTGAAGGGTACTTCTGGACTTCTTTAGTGGGAATTTTGAAGGGGGGTTTGGAGATACAAAGGTTTCCAACATTTTGTGCGGCGCTGGTTGGAGGCAGTACTTTATTACAGGCACGTGAGAGTTGGTCATGGTGAACGATGAGGATGATGCTGACTGCCGATCTAGATTCCGATACGGGAATTGTTTGAGAGGTTGTTAGGAAATCTATCTGTGATCACCCAGCTAAGGTTTGTTGGATTTCTGTAATGTAAAATGGGTTTCACCAACTTCGAGTGAGAGGGAGAATGGGCTCGGCATTGAATGCTATGCATGATATTCTGGCCATTCCCACCTCCCGTCTCGATCGTTGTGGCAGTGGAGTCCAGGTCCGAATCTCCAAGCTGATATAAGATTATCTAGGCTCACTCGCTATCTTTCAACCTTCATCTCAGCTTACTTCAGTCTCAAATTACTTCAGTCCCGTCCAAGTAAAACCTTCACTGAAGATCTACCATACGAAACCAAAAATGGAATCGAATTACGACCTACTCGCTTTGCGGGTAGAACTCTAGACTTGACATTATTCACTTTTACTCGAGCGGTTGATTGCATAGTTGGGGAATTGTGGGCTAGAAGGAAGAGCCAGCGGCAATTTTCTGGCAGGTGGTCGAGGGTAAGCTTTCCAATACTCCAATAGCCTCTAAATGCACTGCTGACTTGGATTTCAGGTAGACAGAACAATCTCATCCCTCACAGACCCAGCTTTGTTCGCCACATCCTGCGCTCTCATAATGTGGGCTTTCATTTATACCCCCGCTCGTCTTCCTAGCGCCTACAACAAATGGATTAAATCTGCCGCTCAAGTGGATTCTCGTCTACTCAAAGCTCTCCGCTATTGTCGTTATGGTGAACTAAAATATGGAGTCGAAACGGGTCAAGCACATCTCCTAGGAGACATGTGCAAAGATTATGGTCTACCAGAAGAGTATGGGGACCCTACAAAATCCATCCCATTCCCCTGTGAATTGGTCCACATGGGTGCTGGTCCAAGCTGTGAATTCCATGCGGTGTCTAGATTTTATAAATCTTTTATTTGGTCTGCTTCAATGTATCTGCCACTAAACTTGGCACTTATTTTTCGCAACCCAAAAGTTTCGAAAAAAGCTCTTGCTCATGCCCTCAAATCATCAGCTCGTTCTTCGGCCTTTCTCTCTACTTTCATAACACTTTTCTACTATGGTATCTGTCTGACTCGTACTAAATTCGGTCCTCACATCCTTGGTACATCTCCCCATGCCTGCCAAGCCATCGATTCGGGATATTGTATAGGAACCGGGTGTTGGATGTGTGGATGGAGTGTACTTATAGAGAGTGCAAAGAGGAGGGAAGAGATGGGATTGTTTGTAGCACCAAGAGCATTAGCTACACTTCTGCCCAGAAGGTATAGATGGGAAGATCAGTGGATTGAGAGGGCAATATTTGCTTGGGGAACGGCGGTTGTTTTTACATGTGTAGGAGAGAATAGGAACGGGATCAGGGGAGTTCTGGGAAAAGTTGTAGGTGGGGTTTTACATTCTGGAGGTGGTTTTTAGGCAGAAAGCTTGAGTTTAATGTAATGGTAATTGTGTAAAGGTGTGATTGGGAAAGATTGGGTAAAAATGGTCATCGCGGCGTATATGGGAAGCATATGATAAGCTGAAGGTTCGCCGTTACATGGCACCCCTTTGAAACTCCACTTGGATGCTTTCCCAATTTGAGACATGAAGATGACTTGACTTTTCTTAATTTGCGAGATGGTTGTAATTTCTGGCATTGAGTATCCATGAAAAGTGGCTCGAAAGTTCTAGCTATGAAGTACATTTGCTGTGATGAGTTCGAGACTGTTCTTCTTTGAGATTTTGGTATTTTCAGCAGCAAAGTCACGGTAGTGTTTGAAATTTCGTTTTTTGACATTGGGCAAGGCGAGAAAGAAGTTACGTGGTCACTACCTGTAAGATAGAATGGCTGGTAACTGACAAGGCTATTGTTTGGGAGGTTCAGAGGTGAGCATCATCGTTTCGAGTGATGAGCGAGCTAGTTGTTCATGTTTGACTTTGGGAATTGAAATAGTTGGAGTGTTACTTGTGAATTCTGTGAGATGTACAGTTGTTTCTTCTGAGTTTTGTTTAAGTCACGGGCTTCTTTTGTGCTGGTTGCTTGTTTGAAAAGGGTCATACACGAAGAATGTTGCTTGTTTCGGATACTTATTGTTTTACACACCTCTCACTTCTCAGGTGCTCATTCAAAGTTTTCATTTAATATAGATTTGCTATTTGACTCCGACAAGTAAAGATGGCTCCAACATATAAATTGATCTCTCGCTTCTCTTTTGCAATGATTTTCAGTTTCTCACTCCATCTGGATTCCAGTTTTTTTCCCGGTGCAACAAAACGTTGACTTCTGGTATTTTCCAAGAAAAAGCGTTTCAACCCGGTCACTCTGCATAGACTACACATTCCTGTAAGATGTTTCTACTCAAAAATGCAATGATAGTGGTGATTTACTAATATTAATCAAGGTCTTACAACATTCAGTTCCATCATGTCAGTCTCAGAACTACCATCAATTCTCTCGAGGACAGTCTTTTATAATCTCAATGGGACAAGATCGGAGGGCATTCGTTTTCATGTCAGATATGGTTTCGAGAGAGTGATTCGCGACCTCAGCACCATTGAACGAGAGAGTATCCGAGTTGTCATTCTCGATATCTTAAGTTGGGAATGATTTGATAGTTACGAAAATTACGAGATTGCTCGTGTCTTTCCCAACCTGAAGGAGATCATATTTTTGTGCGCCAAGCCTGAGAATCTGTTCAAATATAGTATGAGGAAGTCCGCTCTTCAACTCCAGCCTTTGAGACCTGGAAGATATGTGGAGACCGGACCTAAGAGACATTACCTCACTGAAAGGAGGTCTTTGAGGATCGAAAAACTAATACGCAAGCAACATGGAAAACCACTCGATACTGACGGCGATGAAAATGAGGAGGAGAGGAATGAGGATGGATATGGAGTTGGTTTCTTAGGCGACGGGGATGAGAAACTCAAATATGAAGAGGAAGATCCAACAGACTTTATAGGACAAGGCGAACATGGCTTTAGAAGGTACTCGCGCTGGGAAGATAAAAGAAAGGAATTTGAAGATATGCTCCATTCTGCTTTCACAGACGACGATGGTGTCTTATACCATGATAGGGATTCGGATACCAGAATTAGTATTCCTATAATTCCATTCTGTGGTATCACAGAATTAGAGGGCGAGTGAGGCGATATGGAGATGAGCTTCTGATGCTGGTCATCTTTGCCACTACGCACTGATAGCTTTGGGTTAAGCAAGGCAGGGAAAATGGGAATAGAATATCAACATGTTCAGAAATTGAATACGTGACAGATTCTTGTTCAATTGGTCAGGTGTTCTTTTATGGCAACTGAAGAAGGATAGATTTATTCTAATTCGTAGCCAAACAATCATCAAGCAAATCTCAGATAATCACTTGTGGATTCCTGGATAGATGAAGCTGGGCTCGTGATTACGGTCGCTGCGCCTTAGTCTGTTAGAGGTGTCGGTTTCAAAAGTATGGAGTATATGTATAGATCTAAGATGATTGTCTATTTTGCACTTCAGCCTTGTTTCTTTTGATTTTTATTGGATCTAAATAGTTTCCCAAATCGTTTGTGAGCGGGCGCCTTCTGGTTTTGTTCGTTTGTGAGACATTGTAATCGCTGGTTTCCAAGTCTTACAACTTTCTGAGAATTGGTTGCATTAGATTCATTTCGAAACGTGTGACATGTCCTGAGTCATCTGGTTTATTGAAGACACGATTATGCTGATCTGTGAGATAAGTTCTGGAGTACAAACTCTGTTTAAGCCATGCTATACTTGCTGAAATTTCCAGACAACACCGTCATGATCTCATCCCATGTGAGCAATACCTGAAAAGACTCAAGTCCGTATATGATTCTCCAGCCGCATGAAACTGAGTCATTATTCAATGGGAACTACAAGAGAATAAGCAGTGAACAATACCGAACAGATGTGTATTTATATCTATCAGTAAACTGCATGATGAGATTCTCCCAGCATCCCCTTCAACCCTTCCAAACATTCACAAGACAAACACCCAAACTCTTTCATCCAAATCCTCAAACATGTCAGGTTACCAAGAGCAATGCAACTACTGTGACTACGAGATAGTCAAGTGTTGCTGTTGCGGCGGATTCAGCCACCAGTTCATCGGAAACCCATGCAGCGATTGCGCATCTGGACGAACGACCCCTTCCTGGAACGGTCAAGATCCCGTATGGGTCGAGTATTGCGAGCAATGCTTACGTAACGGTCAGTCTTCGAGAGTAGAGCTTCATCGCAGTTTCTTCGTCTTTTTCTTTGTTCTTTTGCTTTGTTCTTTTGTTTGATAGGTACTGTATATTACACTAGTGAGTATTTATAGTTATTTATCACGAGACTTAGAAAACTTTCAAAATCTAAAAAAAATTCTTTGGATTATGGGATGGATAATTAGGAGTTAGGAGTTGAAAGAAACAGAGTCTAGAAGAATCGTTTCTAGAATAAAAATAATAAAACTATGTTTTGCTTTAAATAAGTTCTAGATCTTGATATGTGACCAAATAACTATGAAACTATTTTTGCTTTGATCTCTTCGTCTTGAGTTAAGTCTATCTAATGGGAATGAATTATGTGGGTTTAATACTTTTTGTCCCTTTTGCAAGTGAGCCGATTAGATGCGTGTGACATTATTTCTCATTATTCATTCTCCTGCTTCTCTTCAACTGTTACGTTGTGAGATTTTGAATACAATTGAAGTATTATAGGGGTCTAGAAATTGGAATACCCAATCTATCGATTGAGCTACCTATTACTATATTGATAGTTGTTGATTTTACTGTCAATACTTTATCATTTATACTCTTTTTAATCGACACTCAATCTGTGCCTGTGTTCCAACTGGATATCTCCAGATTTTAACAACCTCCAGTCCAGCTGCATCAATAATCTCCCTGAATTCTCTCTCACTCTTCTCCTTGCCATTTAACATCATCATGCAAAAGTCCATCCAATAAATTATCATTTCACCACCAATATCAGTCTTCTCTGGTCGTATCATGTCAGCGATCACGACGCGGGATGTAGGACCCATGGCTGATGCGATATTTTTGAGGAGTTGAATGCAGACTGGTTCATAAAAATCATGGAGGATGCGTCGTATGAAGTAGACATGAGCATCTATTTTGTGTTAGATTTCCATTTCCATTTGCATTGGTTTGCTGCACCAAATCACTAAGACTTTCAACCACCGTACTTCCGTCTTTATTTCTCTCCAATTGTCCTTCTTCAACCAATCACATGACCCGCCTAACATGATGCGTGTGAAAGAAATATAGGGAGTTACTTACTTTTAATAGGCTGAGGTGTATGGAAATCATAAACCATTTTCTCAATATTGGGAATATCTTGCTCAGTTAAACTTTCCAGAACATCGGATCTATCCTGAAGAATCATCTTTGCCCCAAAACCTTCAGGTGCTTCTTTTTGAATAGCAATCAAAGCTTGGCCTCTTCCCCCTCCGATATCCACCACAAATGGTCTCTCTTTTTCCGCTTCAACTTCATCCTTAAGTGTAGCAAATGGATACATGCCAACAATAGGAGATTGTCTTTCCATGGATACCATGGTCGTATTAAACATATGTAGACGCTCTGGAGTGTGAGAGATTGCCTCATAATAAGTTTTGCCTTCTAATCCATGGCCATAGGCGTATGGTCCCTTTGTCAGATCGTAAAGATCTTCTTTTGAATGAGTTCGGAAGTACTCTGGAAGCTTCATATATGCGGGAGTATGGTCATAACTAGATGGTCAGGAGTTTTCTACACAATCAAGGAACAGCTAGAGAAGTGGGGAAAGGTCGATTAGGGAGTTCATTGGCTCTGATAACTTACATGAGTTTGAAGACTTCTTGTTGGAAACCAGGTCGGTATACAAGAGATTTACTATTGTGCGCAAAAACATCCGGCTCCACCTCTTCTCCAATACCAAACATGACAGACATTCTTAATGCACGGGCTTGAGAAGAGTCAGTCCGAGTCCATGGGATGTGTCTACTGGTGGTACAACGAACCAATGGCGGATTCATCTACATTGACTGCTGCAGCAAGTGCCTTTGCCGTGATTGATCCTTTTTCAGGGATTGTTTCAAAGGTTTTTGTTTCTACTAAGAGATTGAGAGCAGCAATGACATTTGTCTATATTATATTAGCATGATTGACTTAAACTGACCATCCACCCGTCATAAGAGCTGTAACGCACGTATTCCCATTGCCGCATCACTGCATCAATTGGCTCCTCCAGAAGAAGTCGAAGTTTGTCAACCTGTTTGAGAAGTTCGGTTCTGACATGATGATTGCCGTCAAAATTCTTGACTTTGGTTGATATTTCATCTGCAGTTTGCGATAATTCTGAATAGTTTTGGAAAGAATCCATGTCGATTTCAAACGTCGTTGACGAAGCTACAAAACTACTGATTAGTTGACGGATTTGGGGAAGATCATGCTATGTACTTGAGCAATTAAGACGGAGGACGTTTATTTCGAACTTTTGGAAGAGCCACGTCATGACATCAACATGATGTGGGGATCCAACAGTTTGAAGTGGGGATAACCCAATATTGTTAATGGTCAATCATGGAATGCTTGTTAAGAACGGATATGCTACCGGATTCGAAGCCATATCCCGAATATACCTTGTCGCTTCCCAACCACAAGCTCGGGGGGGCGGGGAGAGATCGAGCCGTCCCGAAAATCCCATCACAAATCCACAAGGACATCACTGACTTACCGTCACAATGACATGGTTCTGAAAAACAAGGAAGAACGGGAGCTTTTCTAGATTTAGAAGCTCAAACTATGAGGAGAAATCGTCCAGCGACTTCTGAAATAAATACTGTAAGATATCCACAATACGCTTTTTAATGATGTGAAGATTATTGCAACATTTGAGATAATCAATGTCGGAACGAAACTTCATCGAGCCTGGGGATGATGATTTTATTGACGAGGTTCGTTCATGAAGAATGCGGAATGGATGTGGATAATGACAACAGCAGGGAGCAGATGTTGGAGAAGATGCAAGGAGCTCTCTCGCGTCGCTAACTTCAAGTATCATAAAGGGAGTAGAAGAGAATGGAAGAACATATGCTGTATATGGTCAGGAAGGTAAAGACTAACCTCTGATATGCATATGCTGCTTGTTGAAGTACTGACATTTGAAAGAATATGGAATGCCGATGGACGAACTAGAGATGGACCGAATTGATATGGCGCACGCAAAGTATTTCATGCTTCTTGAAAAGAAACGATTCTTAGCACCTATTAATACAGATGTCCAAAAGGTCCTAGATCTTGGTACTGGAACCGGTTAGCTTTCTGTGCATTTCTACGGTCAGGCCAAAACAAACCGAGACTGACTACGACCAGGAGTGTGGAGTATTGATTTTGCTGACGCTTATCCATCCGCTGAGGTGGGGAACCAATCAAATTCGAAGTGATAAGGCTAATCCGATCTTGAAAAGGTCGTGGGAATAGATATTGCTCCCATACAACCCAGTTGGTAATGGCTCTCTACAATGTCGTGAATTGGTAGAGCAAAACTTGCAGATAACTTTGATCTGACTTGTTTTTAGGGTCCCGCCAAATTGTCAATTCCAAGTCGACGACATCACTCGACCTTGGACATGGAAGAAGGATACTTTCGATTTTGTTTTCGCTAGAGATTTACTCGTTTCAGTCAGAAACTGGCCGGATTTGATTTCTCAATGCTATGAGTAGGTCTCTTCCTCAGATATTAGACAAATTCTAACTTCTCAGTCACATTAAACCCGGCGGTTGGCTAGAGTTCCAATCCATTCATGGTGTTCTAGGCTGTGATGACGATACATTACCCCCTGACAGTAAGTTCCGCGAATATGATAAACATATTAGAGCCGCAGCAGTTGCATTTGGAACACCTCTGGAAGATCCGGCTTCATTTAAGAAATGGTTCGACGAAGCCGGGCTTGAAGCTGTTGTGGAAAAGAAATACAAGATCCCCTCAAATCCATGGCCAAAAGATCCACGACTGAAGTTGATCGGGGCTTTGGAACAGGAAAACTTCATGACTGGACTAGAAGGTATGAGTATTCGTTCTCTTGATAAACTGGGCTGGAGTCTAGACGACAGCAAAAGATTTCTTGGGGAAGTAAAAAAGGAAATCAAAAATAGGAGATAACATCCTTACTATCCATTGTGAGTTATTGTCCTCAATTTTATGCGCAGGAACTGATATTATAGCTATGTTGTATATGGTCGGAAACCAAAATAAGAAAACAAAAACATAGATCACAATGCTCTAGAAGAATGAAATGGATTTTTCAATTGGACAGTGTTTCGCGATGAAGCTATGTGGCTGGCAATGAAGATCTGATGCTTGGCAACATCTAGAATAATTCTTACTGTTTTAATACAGATTTGCCAATAATGATAAAGATGAAATTTAACCGAAGAAGATTCTCATAGAATAGTCGTCTCAAGTACACAGTCTGAGATGCTGCAATTAAACTGTAACAATTGTACAAATGTCGTAGAGGATACCAAACAATCCCGTGACCACAGCTCTCCAAATATTTTCCAAATAGCAGGGTTTGAGGCCTCAGGAGAATGTACTACTAGAGCCTGGAACTTGGAGGTGCTGCTGGGCGACTAGCCTAGGGGAAATATCACTTGGTTTAATACCACACAAACTCTCATATTCGCAACCCCTTCTTCCGCTGGAATAAAACCTGTAGAGCATATGATCACGGAAATGACTAGGTGACGTGGGCATGAAAATAAAAAAGTAAAATTGTAGAAGTATATACACTAAAATCTTTGAATGTTATGGCGACGATACTCAATGCTAAGAACATCATACCGGGCATCATTATACCTTGAACTGCGAGACATCTACATGTCTTCCTTGATCAAATCTGCTGCTCTCTCTGCCACAGCATACAAAGTACTAACCAAGTGTCCAGAGACCTGCATAGGTAGGATACTAGCATCTACAACTCTGACATTCGCTGTTCCATATACCTTCAACCTTGAGTCTACCACTCCACCGATCTCTCTTGGCATCATTGCAGCCGTTGATACTGGATGGAAGTTTGAACGATAAGCAGTTTTAACCCAATCAAACCATTCCGCCTCCGTGGCATTAGCTGATACTGTGTTCAATCCAGGCTTGGTCTCTGATCCGACGAAAGAGGACAATGGAGAAGCCGCGTAAATGGAGCGAATAAACTTGGCCGTAGCGATTTGTGATGTGATATCCCAATCAAGCATGAAATAATTTGGATTGATAGCTGCGGGTGTGCCAGCTACGGAAGATGTGATGTGAATACTTCCCCTTGCAAATGGTAACAAGGCCCAATATTCCGAACTGAAAGCTGCTGCGGATGGTGAGATGAGGATTTCAGCCATTGGAACTGGGTGAGTGGTTGAGAAAATCAGATCGTGTTGAACCTTGAAGAATTTCAACAAATCTGCAGCCTTGGTGATGTTACCTGATGCAGCTGATACTTGAGCAGCATACGAAGGGAGAGATTGAAGAACGTGAGCAGAGATATTTTGAATTTCAGAACCAAATACTTGGGCCGCGGAAGGATAAGCTACCAAGGTTCCGGCTCCGGAGAAAGAGGTATTGCCTGAACTGTTGTATGCAAGACCAGTATTTGTTTGATCCTGGAGATTTTCTCCAACGGTTGGAAGATCAACTACAACTGAGATATTGTGCTTGCTCAAGATGGCTGGGTTTCCAATACCGGAAAGTTCGAGAAGAAGAGGAGATGCTAGAGCTCCAGCTGAAAGAATGACTTCGGAGTTTGCACGAATAGTGTATGGAATGCTTGAGTTGTTGGGAAGAACTTCGACTCCATTTGCGGTAGGGGTGTCGGCGTCGGATCTCCATGTGAGTCGTTGAGCCATAGTATTTGGGTAAAGATGAAGATTGGTGCGGTTGGCAACTGGATAATAATATGCTCGTCCAGCGTCATGACGAACGTTCAATGTTCTGTCGTAAGTAGCTGGGTATCGACTGTAACCAACCATTCTACCAGTATTGACATCATTATTCGAAGGAACACCAAGACCTGCAAACGTATCATTCAAGGTTGTGTGGAAGTTGTTAGTATCTTCCAAGCTGTTGAGCCAGCCAACCTTCAGTGGTCCATCAAATCCATTCGCT
Source organism: Botrytis galanthina (assembly GCA_004916875.1). NCBI lineage: Eukaryota > Fungi > Ascomycota > Leotiomycetes > Helotiales > Sclerotiniaceae > Botrytis > Botrytis galanthina. The sequence goes on from PQXL01000101.1 coordinate 93,536, forward strand.
GAGGCATCATATGTTGCACCAGCTTCAGCTTGAGCGGTGGTAGGGATTGCGAGTGCCTGAGACTTTTTGTAGTATGGGAAAAGGTTTTCCCAGTTCCATCCATCATTTCCAATGGCCGCCCAAGCATCAATTTGAACGTCTTCCGCTCGCGTGTATGCCATTCCTGATTGTGTTAGAAATGTCATGAATAATTTGATGAGGAAGCATACCATTGATAGTACTAGTCCCTCCGATGATCTTGCCAGCTCGTAAGACTTGGCTCGTGTTTCCTGCATACTTTTGGTTGGTCGATTGATACGCCCAATCGATTTCTGTTCCAAAAGATAATCCATAGCCGGATGGGTTTGTCACATTGGGATTGTTGTAACCCGAATCACCTGCTTCAATGACAGCTACAGTGACATTCAACTCGGATAAACGGTTTGCGATGACTAGACCACTAGTTCCAGCACCAATAACAATATAGTCATAAGTTAAGGAAGAGTCGGTGCTAGCTGCAGCCAAAGAGGCTAGAGCAAGTGTAGAGAGTACACGATACATGATCGTTCGGATTGATAACCAGATGAGGGGGTGAAAGAACGAAAGAATGTAGTGGTGAATAGAACATAGGATTGGACGAAGTCATTAGGTGAACTTATATGAACATTGTCCCATATACTGTCGATCGGCCCTGGGTCTATCTAGAACCATCTCTGTCGCCGACTCGGGCATTCAGTGGAGCATATAAACTCAATTTTGAGGCTTATATAGCATCGGTAAGTTCTTCGCGACTTTGACAAAGCAATCTTTCGTATTTGACAAAGCAAAGGGGGATACCGAGATGCCATTCCACGCGTCAAACTCATGGTTCTTGCGCTGAGTTTGGAGAATTAAGAGTTATGGTCCACAATATCTTTTGGTTCGAACTTCAATCGCTTGATTGTGACGTCGGCAAAGCCTCGTCAAAAAATAATAATGCCGAAAGGACTTTGACGCACGCAAGGATCTGCCGGTCGGTGCCCATCAAAATTGTCAGTACCGACTAAGTGCCGTTATGTTATCATTCAATCAAAGTTTGATGGGACAATCCGAGCAAATCCGACCAATCCGAACATCCTATGGATCTCGTCACCTGACTCGCCTCCGACAGCGTCGCGCAATACTGGGAAAAGTGCGAAAAATCCATGGACTCTGTGGTCTAACATAGGTCCAACATGGATTACCGTCAGGAGAGAAGGGAGTCGATGTTTGGTGGGTTCAGCAAACGTGATGATTCGTGAAGTTCACCAAGTTCACCAAGTTCATCAAGTTCCTCAGGTTCCTTCAATCAATCATGATTAAGAGCGTGACGGAGTTCTGAAACGACAGAAAATTCTTAATGGTGCACAGACAGACGAACGGAAGGAACTGTGGAGACAGAAGGAAGATGGAGCTTAGAGGGGGGTACTTTCCTGTATATAGATTATAAGTGGGTATAAAAGGGATCACCCACCCCATTACCTCTTTTAGATTAATACAACTCATTTCCCACCAACAACTAGGGATGGGTGAATTATATAATCTTAGGTATGATTATATATTTTCATATTATTATACTTTTTGAGGTATATAAAATATTATATTAAATTTAT
>PQXL01000102.1:0-94827 GCA_004916875.1 Botrytis galanthina
AATTAACTAGAGCTTCTACTATATATATAATAATAATTATTCTTATTATTATAAGCGTAACCTTTAAGAATAGTCATTTTTGGAACTCAATTTACAAAGGTTATGAAGTTCTAGAGGACCGAAATGGGTAGAGGAGAAGAAGATTTCATGAAAAGGGCTGGATTGGGATGGGGGAGAAAAATGACTGTTGGTATTATGGTGGTGGTGACTACGATGTCTTTAAAATTTTTCTAATAGATTGATTCGTATTGTGTGTGTCTATTATAGGTCCAGAGCTTCGAGAGCTACATTCAATAGACCTGTGGGCTAGCATCACGTGTAAAATTCACTCACAATAAGACACCATATCTCTGATCAAGTCATACAGCTCACTAAGATACAAGTGAAATCTCAAGTCTTGTTAACATATTCGATTAATGTAAATATGTGTTAATACTTGTATTGAACAAAAAATAGATTGTAAAAATGTTAAAAAGGGAAACTTGATGTTAGCAGGCTGGTTAGGCAAAGATGATATCTTTATGAGGTTCATTATATCTTTGCAAAGACACTAAAATTTTAGGCCTATTAATAGTCGGGGTTTTCAAGTAGCTGACTACCTAGGTAGGTATTATATGATTATGTAAAGCTAAGCCAGTGTCTTGTTGAGTTGAAGCTAACCTGAACTAGGTTGTCTAATTGTAGATGAGAAGTCTTTACCTAAATCAATTCGCCGAAACAATTAAAACAGCCTAGTGGTCACTGTGCTTGCAATCACTTTATCACTGCCCTTCTTTCTTATCTTCCACATATTTCAAAATCAACATAAAGATATCAAACTACAAATTTTCAAAGTAAGCTCATCATGGATGATCGGCAAACTATCATGGATCCCCTTCCCTACGAAGACGATGGATCTCTCAGGGAATTCCTGGAACTCGAAGTAGTTCTCAAAGAATCCTCCCTGGATGAAGAAGTAGCCCAAAGAATTGCTCTTTGGACAAAAGGATACCCTCACATAGTATCTTCAATATCCCCTTCGTTATCAAAAGTCATGGATATCATGAATACTTTCACAGCTGAAGATATGATTGATAACATTAAAGAAAATAATCCGAAGAATATTCAAAGCGGTAAGTCTTTCTCTCTTTCTGCTCTCTTCGCACGCACTTGCATACTAACAGACCTATAGAGATAAAGATCCAGAAACTTCCGACCGAAATAATTACCCAAATCTTTGAGATGCTTTCAAAAGATTTTCTGGAAATGCTCTCCCTTAGTGTTTATCCTGGGTTCAGTAAAGGCGCAAGTGGATCAGATGCCTACTGCAAAGCAATTTGTCTAGGACTAACATGTCGTCATTACTGGGCCGCCTTTTCCAGAACATGGTGCCACGCTGGCACAAATATGATCATCTATAGGCCGCCACCAAGTCAAAAGACAATTCTCGCTTTACTCTTGAAGACTTGGGTAGGACCGGAGTATCGACTTGCTCGCGGCGGTTCTTCCTGGACACTCGCGCGAGTTCCCATGTTCCTATCCCGAAACTTGTATGGCAGCATGGAAAGCCTGGCAGAAAGACGGCTAGAGGAGAGATATGAGGATCAATTGCGACTTTACACATGCAGATCGACCCCTTCTACTGCTGGCTTACCTTCTCAATACATGTCTTCATATTGGAAAGGAGTCTCAAGCCCCTTTGGAATGGGTGAGGCTTGGTACACAGAGGCAGGAAGACAGATGTGTGCCGGCTTAGATTGTTGTCTTATAGCGCCAGTTTTGGGCAACGATTATAACTGGAGTGAATATGCGGCGTGGAGAAGCTTCCGACAGACTCATCTTTACAGATGGGCTCATTCTCAGGAGCTCTTTCCTATATCAAAGTTTCAGGAAAAGATCAAGGAGCGGCTTAGGTCATACGAAAAGAGCTATGAAGAGTGCCAGGACCATCGTCACTTTGAGATGCACCACAGCTCTTGGTGTATGAGGGAGTGGTATGTCTCCGAATAAAAGAAATCGAACGGAGAAACTTTAACAGCAATGGAAAATGATGCTCCCTTAATAATTGATCAATTCGAACTCTAGAATTTTGATAGCATGTATGGGACAAGGTCGGCTCGTTGTGATGTAGTTTATGTAATATTCACTCGACTTGAGATATCATAGTCAATACAGTGTTGATACAAAATAGCACTCATTCTGATGAACAAGATACTGATGGAATCAAATGATTCACATAATCCTGTGTTTGAGTGAGGTATACTCCATACTTCTGCTGTTTTTCCGCCATATCGCTGGACCTATATATTTTGTTAAAAAAAAGCGAAACACGTGAAATATTGTCATTGAATGTATCAAGTGAGGCATCGATATCAGTTTATGTGCCAAAAATGCCGTGAAATTTGATTCGTAAAGCCGTGATTCGCACAATCGTCGTTTAAACTTTTTAAAATGCCCCCAGAGCAGCCATGATAAACTCACCAAATACAACTCGCAACTCAACAACGAAATCTGCCCAACTCATCAAAAAGTCTGAGAAGAATAAGATGAACGATCCAAATTCCGTTCAGACGCCAAATTTGACGGTTGATCTCTTCGATAATTCGAGAGTGTCAAGTGGAATGAATTTGACCGACCTCAAGAGAAAATTCCGTGCTGAAGACTCAGAAGATGAGGACACCATTGAACTACAGAAAACAAGAAGAAAGGTCTTCCATTTGATAAACAATCCATCATCACTTCCCAAAGACGATCAAGAAAACAATCTCGGTACTTTTCCTCATGGTGAAGTCTCATCTTGCGATTCTGCAAGAAATTTCTACGGCAACTCCACAATCATGCAAGTTGAGACAAGCAAAAGAGAGATTGCAGAAGCAAATCTAGGACAGATCGACTACGCTTCAACGAGAGATGATGCGAAAAGTGCTACTTGGAGGGATAAAGATAATGAGGATGAAAAAAGAGCTACTCCATCTATAATCCAGCGAAGTATGTCTATCTTTTCGAATATCGCGCACATTCTAACTAAGAATACAGAAACATTGAAAGCCATGGCAGAGTCTACATCCTTCCTCCCCAATGAAGTCGTAGTCAAGATCTTCAAAGCCATCTTGCGATTGCCACGAGAGCCCGACTCACCGTCAACTTCGAATCAAGACTCAAAATCAACTTCAAATTCGACAGAAGATGAGGAAGATAGTGACTTGAATATCTATACAAATGGCGAGATATCAGGGAATTTAGGAAGAAAGGAATTCGGAACAGATAACGATGGAATTATTGAGGCTATTTGCTTTGCTCTTACATGTCCTAGATACTGGATTGTCTTCCGCGATCTCTGGTGTTATTCAAATACCAACAAGATCATCAAGGAATTCGGACTATCGATGCCACAAGAGCTTGTTCTGGCACCTCTCCTGGAAACATGGGCGGGCGAAAAGTACCGTCGTTCAAACCTCCTCACGACGAATCCCGAATGGTCTACAGAGATAGGCGGAGATGGATCTCAAGGATACATCAACATGTTTCTTTCAAGAATTGTCTATGGCCAGGGAGATAATGAACGTGATCTGCAAAAGGAACAGTCTTTATGGGACAGGTACAAGGCTAGGTCTCAAATACTAGATTGCAGTGAAGGCAATAACTTAGAGCATTTTATATTTAGTGGAGAGGCGATACAGGATTATCCTAAAATCCCGCTGCCGAGTCCCTTCGGAATGGGCAGCAGCTGGTATGTAGCAGCAGCCAAACAGTATCGGGATATTTTCATAAGTTGGCAATTCAGATATTCTGATTATGATAATATGGCTATTGAGGAAGATATCGATAGTTTGGCTGATACCGAATATGGTCAGAGCCTTGGTCCCCACAGCTGTGCGATGCAACATTCTTGGGAAACCTTTTGGAAATCCGCAATCTTCGAATGGGTCGAAAGGATTCAGTCTTCAGATTATTCTAGGGATCGCCCCTTGACTCAAGTCCAAGATGAGTCACTTCAAGTTGCAACGGATATACTCGAGCTTTATCGGGATGCTACACAATTCGATATGATAACTAACGTTTATGAATATACGTACAATGGTGGGTTGGAAGAAATTTATGCGCCTTTCCTAATAGATAAATGGGAAACGTACGCATATGACGTTTTGTGCTTAACAACCTATTATGGGCATAATTTGTGGGAGCCGGAACTTCCTCTCCACTAGTATTCAAGTTAGCAATACAGGTAAAACTAATAATATATCCAAAATTCAATCTCACAAGCTCCGTGATGTACGTGAAACTGTTATATATGTATGATATAGAAGATCATCACGTGATCGAGAACTCTTCACACATGTGACCATCGGGATTTACTTATTTTGGAATTTTTTGCGGTGCATATTCGAAATAGCATGTTGTCTGTAAGCCACCACCAAGATGTAGAAATACTTTTGACTGGACATTAAAAATTATATTCCTTCATCGGGTTGATAGCGATTCCTTAGTAGATGGTCTAGTCAACACAGGCGCCCTTGCAGACAAGTATGTTTAAACACAATTGCATTGGAGATATATGCCATCACGTCCATGGAGAAATATGGCGATAATCACAGCATAAAATTAGTTAACAAGGAGGCGCGCCTAGTGGAAAGATGAAATATATATTGTCTCTTCAAAATCTTCTAAAAATCGATGGTTTATATTATATCATTCAAAACCTGACCTGAACAACAACAATGAAACTAGAAGCTTAGACGACAAATAAGCTTGGTACAAGTACAAGTACTCCTCGATTTATAAATTGTTTCGTCAATTAACACATAATTCTAGCACTAGCGGCCAATTTCTGAGCTGATTCAAGATGCCATAGATGATCTGGAGATGGCTGAGTGGCTTTTTTGAAGAGGACTCGGAGTTTCTTATCTCCTTTAAGTTGATTCAGATCCAGACTGTGAGATGAGAGAGGTACGCGGGAATTCTAAGGCATGATTCGGGTCATTTTCGAGTCAGTGGCACAAAATTAATGGGAAATATGCTGCGAGATCATGGTAGCAGCGACACCTAAGATTTTACTTCCTATCTGTTTGGGATTCTTCCATTCAATCTGAGCAGTTCTTCTAAGTACACCTCTGCCTGTTCATACCTTGAAAATTGACTGGTAAACTTGTTGCGGTGACCGCATATATCATTAAAGGTTTGGCAGCATAGTATGGAAACATGTTGTTGAAATGGGATTGAAAGTCAGAGAGGTATACAGCTTCTACAATCCTCAGAATGCGTTTCCCTTCTTCCAATTTTCCAGGCGGCTAACACATTCTATCAGGAGTACCTTGGTCCCTTGTCGAATTTTAAAATTATTCTCCTCCGCGGCACTATAAAGGTACACTTCTTTAAATGTAGAGATATGTTCCATCCAGTAGTGCCCACCTGCCAACCCCTCTAATGACGGCTATCATCTCATACGTCACCCCGTGCCACGCGGGTACATGCAGTGATCCAATCAAGGCTTGACTTTAAAGCTGAATTGTTTATATGATATCAGTGATCAAACCTTACATAATCTCAAACATCTTATCACTCACGGAACTGTTGCCGAGACAATTCACACATAGTTTCGTTCTATGGGCGATCTAAACTGGCACAAATGTCTACTCGCTTAACTATGGCGCTACGGTTCAGACCCAATTTTGATTGGTCCGGATGCATTGAAGATTCATTAGCCGATTGAGGAGCAGATTTAAAAGTAGGCCAGGTGTGTGATTAAAAAATTTAAGCAGGGTAGGTGGATTACCGTATGAAATAAATCGTGTATTCTCGCAACATTTCAAGTTCATGCATTTTTGAAATCTAAAAGTCTTCAAACTCTTTATATCAACATTACAAGTTTAATTTTTTTTAACACCAGTAGCCTTCTGACATCAAGAGAGAAGCAAGAGAGATCTGTGTTTAATTTTTCACTTCATTTACACAGTTTAAAGAACCACGGAGAGAATTTGTCTCCCACATAATCGAAAAGAACATCAATAAATGAATCGAAACAGGCAAGCTACATCACAAGAATCCACTTCCAAGACTCTCCTTCCATCACCTTTTAATCGACTTCAAACATCCGCTTACTGTACAAGCGCCCCATTTCAAACCATTTTCAGAGCTGAAGAGTGCAACAGAAACCAACCCTTCAATAAAGTAGAAGGTTTAGATGATTGGGTTCATATTATGCCAGAATTTATCAACGACGACGATACTGAGTTCAAATTTCATGCATCCAAGCTAGGATCTCCATTCCAATTTGTTGAGAAGAGCTCTGTCAGATTGAAGCGCAACAGAAGACAGCGTAGAGGTACGAGATTTATTCAAAACACTCGACCTGGTCGACGTTTGAAGTCGACGGAAGGGATCAAGGGATCAAAGCTGTGAGCACGCGGGCGAGGCTCTATTCGAAAGATGAGAAATGGCGCTGGGGTGCACTTCTAAGACGGATGGGCTCAGTGTTGGCTGAGATATTTCATAGTGAGGTTAGCAGGAATAGTTGAGCGGGATAGATCGGTAGATATTCTTCGAATATTTAAGCAAGGATTATCAATTTTTCATAAAGAACAAGAGATTATCCCCGTTAGTATGAATAGAAAAATTGATTCCTATTTCTTAATGAGCTGGACGCTCCAGACACCAATTTTATCACCTCCAGGTAAACATAGGCTACAGGTCTTTTCAAACATCTCCACGGTTAATTGACGTGATGTGAATTTTAATATGTAGAGATGTGTGTGATGTGATCTTTCAAGATATTTGTGGGTCATCGTATCATTTAACGCGATTATCTCCTTTTGCAAGATTCTAGATGCTATCGGCAGGTCAAAACCATTCATTTGTGCATAGTGTCATCTTTCTTCGAGCTCAAAACGCGCAAAGACCGGGTGGAAATATTAGTACGTCTATATTAGTCTGAACTTCATGAAATTTAAAAACAAGAAGCAGGAGTATCAACAAAAGGCTGTGAACATGCGTTCGAGGCAATGATATCGCGACCTCCAAATGAAAGTTGCAGCGTACCTATCTGTGATTTGTAAGATTGTACACAGTACGGTTGAGCGTAACAGTACACATCTCAAATGGACGAACAGCCGCAGAATATTGTTAGATTTTCAAGCCCAACTTATGCTAGCAAGGCAAGCATTACAGAGCCAGAATCAGTGATGCTGATTGATAAGCCGTGCCAGAGCCGTATTTTATTGAGAGAGGGTTCATATAGGCTCAAGATGCCCAAGATAAAGGGCTCTCTTCGTCACACACTCGTAAAAATCCAGATTTGAAAAATTCCGAAATCCATCCTGTCTCATTTTCAATCAATCAACTTCACGCAAAACAATACGATCAGAGTTGCCAATTGAATCAGTGATCCCGCTTATATCCTCATCAACCTCACCCGAATCAACGAGAGATCTATCTCTCCCCTCAATATGCCAAAACAAGCCAGAAAAATGATACTCCCGCGACCATCGCAGAAACTTAATCAGTTCCCAAGCAGCCTTTCCTATTCTCTATACCTACTCCACTCTGAGGCAAATCTGGCTCCTTCTCGGAATCGCTCTCTTGAAAAAAGAAAAGGTCTACTCGCCAAAGCCAAGGAGGCTCGCGGACGCAAGACCAAAAGAAGACTAGCTTTTAGAAGAAAATTCGAAAGGAGAGTTGTGCTCTGCAGAATTCGTCGAGAAAATAACAAAAGTTTGCCATCGATAATCAATAAAACAACTAAGCCTCGAAGAGATGGTCCCGTGATCATAAATTTAGTGTCAGAGAGTGAGGATACAGACATTGAGGAATCAGAGAGCGAGGGATATGGAAGCAAGAATGAGAACAGGGGCAAAGAGAGCCCCGGGCCAATTTCAATAGGCGCAAAGAAGACCTGGAAAATTCCAAATGTTGCAGAAAATTGGAGTCAGGCACATCTGAATCAGTATAGTGGCAAGATCGCGGATGGTGAAGAAAAAGAAAAAGATCGCTCTGTTCCAATTAGAAAATATGCAGCAAAATCTAAGAGTCTGCCGCTCAATAAAGCCATTCCTGGAGAGAACAAGGGCAGTACCACTGCTTTCAGGGACGAAAAGAATCAATACAGTGAAGAGGGTGACGAGCGAGAGGAGGAAAAGGGTATTTATTTTCCGCTTTCGAAATATGCAGGAGATTCACTGAACCTTCCGATCGCTAAGGGCATGGCCCCTGGACCTAAGCATGGCAGGGACCTTGCGTTAGAACTTCATCGGCTAGAAGAACGCATTATTTCAACTTCAAAGAATTCAAAACAAACAACTCATTTCACGAATTATCATAGCAGTGTGATTCAAAGAGGTCAAAGATACATTGGTACAAAAAAGCTTATGCCGAAGATTCAAAAAGAAAAAGGGAACGTTATCTCATCGTCGATACCAGCACCCAAGATAAAAAGCTTCTTACGCGATAAAGACACCATGACTCTGGGAGTGAAGCGCCGAAAAAACGGCATGCCGAGGATACCGGAAGATGAGGAAGACAGTGGATCCGAAGAAGGAGACTCTGCAATTATTACCGCACAGTCACATTCAACTCCCTCGAAAGACACATCACCAGCACATGCCAGCATGGCTCTAGAGCACAAGCGGAAATCAAACGCCATGTCAAGTACTGCACAAGAACAGGAGAGTAAGGGACAGCCAAATCATTTCTCCAATCCATCTCCTCCTTTACTAGATGGATCAAGATTTAAGCGTCAAAAGACAGCGCCGGTCGATTCATGGGTCGAAGTGAATAAAGATGTCGACGGAGTACTACGGGTTGAGTCCATCAGTTGGCTCATCCCAGAGAGCGTTACAGATCATCTTTTGCCCAGAGAAATTATCAGAACCAAATCACCAAAGAGTTTCGCCGATCTTCCAGGTTTGGTAATTCGTCAAATCGTCGATACCGTTTGTGAACAGGAAGATGGAAAACTTGTCTCTTCAATATGCTTTGGACTCACCTGTAAACTTCACTGGGCCTTCTTCAAGGCCCGATGGTATCCTGCAGGCAGTGATACGATCTACGAGGGATATCTGCCAAAAGAAGACCAGGCACTTCTAGCACCCCTCCTTAAGAACTGGGTTCCTGAAAGATATCGAATGATGTCGGGGAAGGGTGGTAAAGGTGGTCCAAGCTTAGTCCCAATGTTTCTTTCAAAGAATCAGTACGAGGAAGGGTATACGAGAGAAGAGGAAAGATTGGAGAAAAGATACATCGCCTGCCTCTCCATCCTCGATGCCAGTAATCTATATGGTATGCAGCTAAAGTCCAGCCGCGGCTTAAATGCGATGATAGATAACACGATTGATTTGCCAAGCCCGTATGAAATGGGTCATTCTTGGTACGATGCTAGTGCCTCTGAATACTTATTTCTCGTTGAAAAATGGGAATATTCAACACTAAATGGTGAGGGTCCTGGATTCAAAGCCATTTGTGAGTCTTGGCATACTTTTCAAGATACTTGTCTGTGGGACTGGGTCAGCGGGAGAAACTTTAATCAGTTTCGTGAAGATTGGATGGATAACGAGGGAATGAAAGGAAGGCAGAAGATCAAACAGACTTTACTGAAGTTTGACAAAAAGGTAAAACGTTTTGAGGCAAGTAATCGTGATTCGGAAGATACAATTATGGGTGGTGCCGTTGATGGAACGGCGATGGAGGATATTATCCAGGTGTTATGAATTCATGATGGAAGTCATTAGAAAAGTCAATTTGAGGCATGAATAAGCACTAGATGAAGTTTCAATACTATGCTATTTTTCTGTAACTTCAGCACTACCGCTGAGATATTTTCAAAACGTTGTTGAATTTTGCCGCCAGCCGATACCTTCATAAACAATTCTCCAACTATCATTATCGAATAGAACCCATGGTGTGTGCCATATTAATATCCCTAGCCCGAATTGCAACCAGCTAATACTATTAGTCTTCCTCCTCCTCCCATAGCCTATCTCCATCCAGAAACTGCTCTTCCCATGCTTCTAGCTTTTGTTTCGCAGCGAAAAGCTCATAGTGGTCACCATCGTTGGGCGACTCCTCCTCCGTGTAGTCCCCTACCCAGTCTTTGAAAGGGCTGGAGAAGTATTCAGTCCAGAAGCTATCTAAAGCTTCGTCCCAACGAACTCCCGATCCTCTCCTCCAGAGCTTTGCTAGCTGCAAGATTTCATAGAGTGCCTTCTCGTTCCACTCGACACCTTCGCCAAATGGTGAGACAAACGTTCTGTAAACAGGGTATCCTCGACCCCCTGGTTGTGGAATCTGTAGGCTCATGCGGCTGTAGTATCTGCCAGTCATAGCAATCTCTTCTTCGCTACCTCTTTTGCCGTAAACCTGTCGTGATAGATACATCACATTGCATTGATTGCGAACTGCGAATGACAAGGTTTTCTTGGAGGCAATTCGGTAATTCAAGCCCATCCACTTGTTTAATCGTGGTGCTAGTTTCATCTTAGTCAATGCTGAGAGCTCTGAGTAATTGCGATGGTGCTGTCGCTCTTTATAGCACCAAAACGCTTTCCTCGTAAGTCCCAGGCAAATCAACGTCGCGATGTCACCCTTTTCGTAAAGCAAATTGAGAACGCGGAGAAATACTTCGTGCGGAATCATCAAGTCTGTGCCATCATCTCTTATGAGAAAAGCTTAGCTGAGAATTAGTTTCGGTTCACTTAAAGCGCAAATGCCATGATCTTGGCGACATACCTTGGGCTAGGCCTCTGTGCTTTGCCTTTACTTTCAAGACTCCTCCAACAACAACTCCATCCTCTCCAGCCTCTCCTTCCAGAATAGGGATGTTGCGCCTTCGCTTGTGTTGCCTGGCTGAGGCTACCTGTTGGTCGAAAACCCTCTTATTGATAGGTTTGGTGGCGGATCTCAGCACCCGCCCCGAGGTAAGCGCTTGGCTCATCATATTATTAGATGATGCCGAGCTCACTGGTAGCTCTACGTCTTGCAGAGAGTGCGAGATTGAAGTATTGTTGCTCGTCATTGTCAAGTTCTGGTGGTTGGAAATCTGGTACGACTTAAGTAAACAGAATGCGAATAGTAGTCAAGAGAACTTTTGAGATGTCTTGAGAAGTTTCATGTGTGTCAATCAAATAGTTGGAAGACTTATATGTCCAAGAAAGCAATCGTTCAATACGCTAGCTCAACCTAATTTACCAGCTGCTGTAAAAGGTTTATAGTCACAGGCGAATCCGAGGGCCGAGGGCCAAAATTTGATTTGTGATGGCTATGACATAATTGAAGAGTGGAACAAAGGCTCTTCAATGGTGATTGAAGGAAAGAGAATAGTTCCTAGGATTAATTCTCCTAAAAAATGGTGAAAGTACACAAAGTCGTATCATGTGTACATACTAGGTAAGGCATTGAATAATTTCTGTATATATTCTAGAGAGTAACATATTTTCAAGCCTAATTTCGTAATTCTTTGTTAAGTGTGTCTCTGAATATGAAACTATAGAGTGCACATATTAATATCAGTGATCCAGTAGGAATGTGATACAAGCATTCAAAGGGTTTGCAAAATGATTGAAGATATTAGTGTTCGACATCGCAATTAATTACTGGACTAAGAACAAGGGATAGCTAGAACAGGAGTGACAAAATGATAACTACTTATATAAGCGTCAGATCTAGGAGGACCACCCATTAATAATTTATCCACATACTGGGAGCAAGCCAACTCTAGTTTTACTCCATTTGTCTTCTCAAAACCAAGCACTATGCCATCAATTGTTGTTGTGACACGTCAGTTTGTATTAACAACCTTATCAATTCGCTGACATGAAGTGAGCTAATTGTGGTAAAAGATAAAGATAAATCCGATTATGAGATGGAAAATCGTTAAAGTATCAAGTAGGAAACGCAACCCTTTCATTCTGAAAACGAACAACAGGTTTGACAGATAAACAGGTTTTACAGATAGACATGGTATGGGCTTATTCAGTGTAGATACAAAACCAGTCTCACAATAAGTAAGAATCAGAGGGCCATAAGATGGTTATCTTGTTTGTAGCTTGTCTTCGATTGTTATTTAATGAAAAACAATGAGACAAAATTGCCGAAAGACAATTGATGTCATGAAAAACCAAACGCAACATCCTGCCACATGCAGCATCCATAATCATTTTAAAGTTTCTCCTTCTGCAATATAAAAGCAGAATGATCCTTCCTCAGATTCAAAATATCTTATATCACCCCTGAATAAAAAGTATTTAGATTTGCACAATGTTTGCCTTTGTCTTACTTTTGCTGTTTCTGCTGAAAAGGCTACGTGATGGATTGTACGTAGAATCTACTCTTCTCAACTCTTCTTTGACTTTCAATGCCTCAGGTGTGAGACTCTTTTCGTTCTTCTTGGTCATTGCCCATGCATAAACATTGGTTCTCTGTAAATAGGACCAAGTCCTCTGTTACCTCTTTGTCCCATCTTTTCTAGAAGGAAACGAACTTATTGTAATAGCTGATAGCTGTAGCCTCGTATTATTCCTGACCCATGCCGAAAAGCTTGGGCAGTCTAAGTTCTCGTGGAATCTTAGAAGACCACATAGTATAAGTGAAGTATGATACCGACCTGGATCTATATGACGCACCAATAACAAGCCCAAATTGGTTCATGTGTCTGTTCTCGCGTTGGTAACAGTGAGCTCTGTGTAGAATCATCTTTCGGTACGTACATCGTTTGACTAATCTTATCTCCTCTTCATACCAATCAAGACCATCTCCATAGACTTCGCGAGACAAAAATAGCATGTTGCTATGAGTGTGGCGCGGAACATCAAAGTCCAGAACTCTACCATGTCCGAGGCTTGCAATCTGCGCGGATCGATATTTGGGCAGCATCCAGGATTGAAGTTGAGATATGAAGTCTTTTTCTCATGCATCACGCCTAGTTCTCATATATTTGCTGATTCCTCGAAGGTTAAACCATATAGACCAGGTCCGAGGAGTCTTAGTGGCGCGGTGCAAAAGGGCCCAGTTGACAATATCCATAAGATACAGAAAAATTGCAGCTACAACATTAAGCCGACACTTTCCTCTAATTTTGAAAAATCAGCTCTCGGTATCTCCCTCGAAAGGATGTCAAAGATCTGCAGAAAAGTTCCTTTGGGAAAATTGGTTCCTTGGTTTTGCAATTCGAAGTGGGGATATATGTCTCTGGAGTAGGTTGTGATTAGTGACCGTATCACAGGTGCCTCAGCTAGGGTAGGGTACACAAGTCACTTTGAACTACTTGATTTGTTCATAAAGTCTTTGGAATTACCGATTTTGGAATGATTCCCATCGCCCTTGAGAGTATTGACATTATGGCCAGGTTTCTCCTGAACAAAACAAAGGGATTGCTCTGGATTCTCTCTGTTTCTGAAAGCTTTTTGGCTTTTTCAAGCTCATGGCGCTTTTTGAACTTTCTGGCACGTCTTTTCGCTGCGTTTATACAACCCATCTTTCATGAAATTAGACTAAGAAAACCTTGAAAAGGAGTGGTATTTCTCGGGGAGACGAGTTACTTGCATATCTTTACCCACTTGAAGATTCAATGGGCCAGCTAAGGTGGTTCTTAAAGATGGAAGAACATTAGACAAACGAACTGCATACCTTTCGGATTAGCTAAGCATCTGGATTATAAAGAGAAAAAAGGTGCTCGGAACCAAGCTAATTTTACGTCCAACCAATGTCTAAAATCAATAACAAGATTGTTTGTTAGTATTTTTTAAGAATCTTGACGTTGACATTGACATTCAGTAAATCAATATTCAAGTCCTGATACCAGGAGTAGGTGCTAGGTATTGTAGTAGTAATTTTCCTCAATAGGCTGGTAAAGTAGAATTTCTGCACCTTTGCTCTCTTCCTTTATATACTCCCGAGTCTATGAAGGAACTAGTCGGCTGCTTA
This sequence comes from Botrytis galanthina, assembly GCA_004916875.1. Lineage (NCBI taxonomy): Eukaryota > Fungi > Ascomycota > Leotiomycetes > Helotiales > Sclerotiniaceae > Botrytis > Botrytis galanthina. Next base: position 13,888 of record PQXL01000102.1, read on the forward strand.
AAGAGCCGACTATTAGTGAATACAACTCCTTCAATGAGACCGGAATTTTGTGGCTATTTTTCCCGACCTCCAAATCGGTTAGCCAAAGTTTACTTTCTCCTGCAAAAAATTTAATGTCTCAACAACACCAAGCTTTTGAGAACTTTTTAAAATGGGAAACGAAGTATCAGCACAAAGGGTTACCTTTGGTTTCACTCCACCATGTCCACTATACACGCAAGTTCAACAAGAAGCCTCACTAAATACGGATGCTCCCTCCACCAAAAAACGCAAACGTGAGGATTCTGAAGAAGATTACTCAAGAGAAAATGTCAGGAAACGCAGGAAATTGCTCATAATGGAAGATGGTATGTTTCTTTACCTGGTTTAAATTTCTAATTAGGCATTAACAAGATTAAAGATTCCTCATCATCATTTCAAAGTGTCTGCCAGAACAGGAAACCTGAGGTAATAGAGGAGTGCGGCGCTTCTAGTACAAAAGCAGAGACTTCCGATACAGTTCTGAATAGGTTGGTCATTGATATGAACAGGCAGAAACAGGAGAAAAAGAGACAAAAACGCCTGAGAAGACAATGGGCAAAGTCAATGGACAGAAAACCTGGACGGGATCCAATTGGAACCCCATTCTTTTCTGGTCTACACGGTATGATACTTACTGAATTAATCTTCTACCTGAGTTGATGTACTAATAGTTTGTCAGCTACGACCCCAATTCTACCTTCAACAGAGTCAGAGCTTACAGCTGCTGGTACGAATCAAAAGTCCAAGATCAAGGAGAGTTCCGAAAGTACAGTGGAGTTCGGATCAAAAGCTTCCCCAGATATGAATGCATCAACAAGCTCTGCTGCCGAAAAAAAGGATCAAGTGTTCGTGAAGTTGAAGTTGCCAAAAGAAGTAAGTGATTATCCTGCTTCCTGTTATTCGATTCTCTGTTTTGTGTCATCATAACTAATCAATGTCTACTTTGTTCTTCTTTTAGGCACGGTAGCTTATACCTCTCAATGGATCGAGATGTCGGATTAAATAAGTGTTAATGATGAGCAAGAGAGTTGTAGTAGCAAGACACAGGTGGAGTAGTTAATAGAGTGTAATGTTATTTCAATACAGTCTTAGATTTTCCATGTCTATAGACAATCTGATGAATGTAAATCATTCAAAGAATTCCACAACTATTGACGTGAACCGTTGAGTTTGACTTTGAGAAACACCAAAATTCCGCTGCCCATCAGCCTTGACAATGATCTACTCCAAGATTAGCTGAAGCATGTATTTAAGAATTATGTAGATAGTGACACACAGCAGGTCAATCTTTTTTTACATTAGTTGGAAGTGATTAGGTGTAGTTTCATTCCTCTGAATTGTGCTGATACACTATAAACTTCTCTTTATAGAACTAACATGTTTATGGCAAATCTTTTGCCATTAAATTTTCCCTCGGCATGTGTCCTAATCTCCGCCATTTACCTAGGTCCTTCTCCAGTTCTATGATGCAGCTCAGCTAGCTTTTAGATTTAGCCGAACCGGCCACCATTCCTGTTCCTCTCCCAGAATGTTCATCTTGGTCAACGCAATAACTACACTACCCATTAATCCAACAGAATTCTTCATTGCTTGGTTCTCTTTTAGAATTGATGCAGATCTCCATGATATATCAATGTGATAAATGCACCGTTTTCTCTCAACGAAACTCGCAAACAGCCTTTAAGTTATTCTTCTTCCCAGCCTACAAATAATATCGCGATCACTTACTTTTCGTCTTCCGATATATGAAATAAAACGCACTAACCACCGGCATTGACTATGGCGCAATGTTCCATAGAGATCGACATCCATGCTTCAATGATCGACTATCCAACCACAGACAAAGAATCGATCACGGCAATGGCAGCAGCTACGCCCCACAACAAACAGCTCCTACTACCTGAGATTATTCTCCGGCTCATCGAAATTATGGTAGAAGCCGACGACGAGATATTGAATCGACCTACAATAATCTGCCTTGGTCTTACTGCGCGTTTATACTGGGACTTCCTAAAAACACAATATCCTATGCAACAGAGATCAGCTAGGTAACCTCATCATGTTTCCCGACTTCCTTGGAACAGCCTTTTCTTGATAGATACGGCATGAGACGACTCGCACTGGCGCTGAAGACGTGGATTGGACCTGACTATCGCCAGGTCTCGGAACTCTTTCTCAACGAGACGGTTGGCTGCCAGATCATGTTTTTGCGCCGCGAGGTTTACGGAGATTTGTTTGACGACGATTCCATCCACCCTCGTGAAAAAGACCTCGCAGCGAGACTTCGACATTGGAAAGAGTTCCCATTTAAAATTTGGCCATCAAATATACCTTTCCATTCCCCAATAGTCAAGACGTTGTCAAGTCCATACGGAATGGGTATGCAATGGTACCCTACAGCCGCCCGGGAACTACTTAATATAATCGTCAGCTGTAAGATATATCGACAAGCCAATGTTTTTATTCCTGGCCATCATCCGAGGTTTATTCACCATGAGTTCTATGTTTCAAATCTTCATAGCATATTATGGAACTGGGTACATAAGAGGAACAGCAGAGACTCAAAAGAGTTGAAGAAGCTTAAGAGGCAAGTGAGAGATTCAGATGATAAGTTCGGAATACTATGACACCAGAAGCCACTGCGTACAATGAGGGATACTGGCTATGATACGAAGATTGAGATCAAAGATACCAATACTACATGTTGTGCAGTGCCAAATACCTTTCTGAAAGGACCAGAAGATTCTCAGTTATTTGGTCTGGTTTCATGGCCCAGTTCTCAGATTGTGATCAATGGGCTGGCTAGTTACATTCAATCCTTGAAGTGTTTCTTCTTCCTCCTTCAATAATCTGCAAGCCATCGGGATGAAATCGGGGGATATATCAGGGTTCTTCTAATTTATCAACCATGTTACATATCAAAAGCTCCTGCAGGACAGGCTAGCAAAGGAATCAACTGTACTTCTTACTTCTCCACAATGCAGTGGTGATATTGTTCAGAAACATACATTCTCAACTTCATAACCATGTGCTATGTGAATAGTAATGTGAAGTAAATATGCTAGGAATAATAAAGAAGTAAAATCACACACAAGCTCTTGTACCAGACTAGTATAAAGTCCTTTTTCTGCAAGGAATGTGAGCAGGCGCCTGCAGTCTATAGTTTCACTCCCACATCGAACTCACACAACTGGTCATACTTTAGGTATTTTCCAACATCAAAGTACCAGGAATAGTTCGGAATCTTGTATTAATTTGAAGTACAACCTATCAAGCTGCTGATTATGCATAAGCTGGTCTAACTCATGATAAGACCCTACCCCAATGGCACGCTACCCCCAAACTGCCTGCGTGTAGAGCTATTGGAAGCATGGGAGAACAACAAGTTCGCCTCGTCTTTCTGCAAACTCCATATCTCTAATCCAACGGACCCCAAGACTCCTCGATATCTCTCTCAAAGGCTTTCAACACTTCTTTCATTGAAGTTTCTTTCGGGAAACAGATAGCCTTGGTAATCCAGCCCTCGCCATCATGATGCACCAGCCATTTGAGAATAGTGTGGTCTGGTATCATTTGCATAACCTCTTCCTTGCTTTTGCCCTCTTGTATATAATGACCCCTATGTAAATTATCACAACCATTGTAAGTCCAGTTCGGTATCCTCGAATATGGTCGATTGCGTTGATCGGGTAAATTACATAAACGTCTTCTCCACGAAGGCTTGCCTCCAAACTCCTCTCCTTCATAATGAGCCCATACTCGTAGACTACTATGCAAGTATTCCTGCCAGAAGTGTTGACGAGCAGGATATTCTGGCGATTCTCGACCCTCGAACCAGGAACCTATTGATTTTCCGGTGCCTTTGTCCCAATTCTGGATGATGCAAAGCAACAAGGACTTAGCCGTCTCTTCATACCAATCTGTTCCCTTTCTAGTTGGATCTGGAATGCGGAGACCGTTGTAGCATGGAAGCATATGGAGCGTACCGTTCAGCGGAGCTGTGAAATTATTATAATCTTCAAACCTCTGGCACAAAGCTCGTTCCTTTGCATCTGTGTTGCCGTAGACTTTGCGTGAGAGAAACATGGTATTGTTGTGGAATAAGGCTGTCGAGCAGATTGAATCCATGGTCTGTAATCGCATGATTCGGTATTGATCTCCCATCCACTTCTCAAGAAGTGGAGCTAGCTCTCTCGTTTCCTTTCTTGTAAGGAGAATTCCAAACAGATGGTAAAATTTCGCGGTATAATGATAGTAGATACGGGCGGAAAGAGAAATACACCAGATTGTCGGCATATCATTTTTCTCGTACAGAAGATCGAGGATCTTGTAAACAAGCTCAGGTGGAACAATTCGTTTATGGTCTGCAAGAGGATGTATACTGTTAGTCACTTGAAAGTAAAAGGATAGAGAGTGGAGTCTGTCCTACCGTATTGAGATGAAAGAGCCAAACCCATATCAGCAGTGGCTATAAGATTCTTGCCAGTGTCTACTGCCATGCTTGTCTTGTTCTGGTAGTTCATATCTCCAATATTTTGGGCGGTTACCACATCTTGATCAGATGTCGCGGTGATCATCTGATCACAAATCTTCATTGCGAACTGATTCATTTCTGTATGTGCTTGGCTGGATGGAATGGTGCAGAGTTCTTACTTCATCTGTCGAGATTTGCGGAAGACCTAAGCAAAGTTAAGATGAAACCTAGTTGCTAGGACACAAATATGGGCAGAAAAAGCCCCTTGGTTATATGGTTCAACTAAGACTAGTGAAAATTTACTTGTGTATGGTAATTATGTAGATTTGGAACTCGATGAAATACGTAGACTTCACAATAATGGAGTAAGTTTTAAACATGGCATGATTGTATTTTTGAAGATTATACTAAAACGCTGATGAGATTCTGCTAGACTCCTTCAAAATCTTCGTGATCAAATTTCTGAGCCAAACAGAGCGAAACTGTGCTCAAGTCAGTCACTGCTATGAGTTTCCCAAAATGAGATGCCCCAGGACTCATTGATATCTCTTTCAATGGCCTTCAGCATATCTTTAATCGTTGCGCCCTCTTGATGACATATGGCGCGATGAAAGCTATCCCGACCGTTGTAGGTCCATGGAAGGGGTGGCACCCGATGGTCATAAGCACCTGTTACAATAAGGTCCTCCTCAATTTTCACCACGAAGCCACTGCCATCTCCTTTGCCTTTAAATTTCGATGGTCCCCTGTGGTGAACCCAATCTCGCAGACTGCTGTGCATGTATTCCAACCAGAATTGTCGACGCGCTTCGCACAAACCCTTGGGGTGATGCGGTGGAGTACACACTATTCTCTCAGGGTCAAACCAACCGCCAATGTTGTTGTGGCTTTCTTCATTCCATTCACCCATGATATAATCATGAACTATGAAGTGCGCCATGTCTTCGTACCAGTCGACTTTGTTGCGCAGTGGAGGTGGAAAGTATGGTGTATGGGAAACAAAATTATACTTAAACGGCATAGTCATGTTGTAATAGTCCATGTGTCGTTGTGATAAGGCAAACTCTTCCTCCCATGTATCGCCGTATGCTGCACGGGAAAGAAACAAAATGGTTGGTGTCCTCATGTATTCTGCTTGAGCGAAAGTTAAAGACATGGCCGCGATGGTATTTGGATTGGCAACTCTGTAGTCACCTCCGACCCAGTTCTTTAATAGAGGTGCGAGCTCCCATTTCTCGTCAAGACTAAGATGCCATCTCATATACCATGGAGTTTCATAGCCAACTCCTGCCTCTTTTGCTTGTACTCCGAGGAGATAGTTGTAACAAATCTTCGCTGTTAGAGAGACACAAATTATTGTTGTGATATCATCGGAAAAATCGAGACAGTCCATGATTTGGTACAATATCTCGGGTGGAATCCTTCGTGTTCCAACTATGGTAAAGTCTCTCATTAGCCAAATGTTAATAATAATCAAGAATTAAAGGGATATGCTACCTTCTTGAGATCCAGAAACTAAGGTTGCAGGAACTGTCTCTGTCTCTGGTAGAGATGTTTCCAAGACTATCTTGGCAGCAAACTCTTTGGTGTTTTGTTGCTCAGGTTCTGGAGCGACTATTTGGTCCGAAGGATCCATTGAAAGTGAATCCATTTCTTGTGAGATAAAATCAAGGTGATCTACTTCTGGATTTCTGCCCATGATGTAGGAAGTACGAAGCCTAAGGCGATCTGGAGATGATTTTGATGTTTGGGATAGGTTGTAGGAGTTTCGGGGTTGAGAGAAGATGCAGGTCGTAAGATGCGATTTGTGAGGTGCAAGTAGTAAGATGCAAGTCCTGAGTTCCAAATCCTAAGAACTTTATATAACTACCTACTCCCAGTCCACTGTACCAGAACCAGCTTACAAGCGAATCCGAACCGGAAACAATAACCGAACTTCTACTAGTGTAACTCAACAAATCACATTGTACAATAAACCCCACATTCCAAACCTGTTGTTCATTACCACAGTGGAATCGGACTAATCAATGTCACTTGGTGTTTGTACCTGTTCATACGGGAGTAGGAACTAAGAGCTTTTGAATATCCCCTGTCAATGGCTATGGGAATTAGTTCTAGTACTGAAAAGGCTATGTCTGGTACAGCATCATAGTGTTATAAAGCAAGCAGCAAGTTAATCACTCAGAAGATTGAATAACAAGCTTGAATGGGTAGCAAAAGAAATGGAAAGAAAAGAAAAATGATAACTCTTTTTTGGTTCTGTATGAGATGAATAAAGGAACTTCAGAACTTCAATCTCAATGAGCAATGAGAATTGACTGTCTCCTTGAGAAGAAACCAAAGGACAGGGTTGGTCTCCAAATTCATCATATAATTCTCAATCTCACCAATCAGTCCCACTATTGTTTTACTTCCCTGTTAATGAATTATAAACAAGAGACTATTATCAGAGGAAAACATAGGTCTAGAGAGTTTCCTTTCCATGGTTGGTTCTTAAGTAAGAGCAACTACTGGGAATGTTGAGGGCATTATATACAAGTAGTAGTGCAAACAAATCAGAACTACTTGCTCATGCTTGTCTAACATACACACAGTAATTTCAAAAGTAGAGACTCAACTCGAGACGAATTAGAGAAATAAGAACTAGATTTGTATTTATATCTCAATGTTATAAAATTTTGTTTTGACCAGTAACAAATAAAATCCTCTGCAAAATACTTAACTTCGCAAACACCATGCTAAAATCTCGCTCTAGTTTCCAGGTAATCCATCAAACTCCCTAGATCTCTTGCAAAATACTGACTTCTAATCCCACCACCAAGGACCATGTCCATTTACTCCATATGAAACCCAATACCTATGCTCATAATACCCTTCAAACAACTTCCGAGCCCGGAAATTAGACAAGCTGACTGCCAAAACGGTTGATCATTATAGACGCCCCCCATCCCCATTGCTATCGTCCAGTACAGGCGTCTCAACATCATCAAGAAAACTGGTACATCCCGGCTCAAAAGCTCTTACACCTTCAAAAAGTAAATGCGTATCCACATCTTGGCCGTCGATTGTTTCCCGCCAATCATCAACTGCATGTTCTATGTCCAGTTCTCCAGGAAATCTGAACAAGCAAACCGATAATTTTTGCAGAACTTGCAGAGAGAGAGTTTCCTCATTGGATGTGAAACGAGAAGAATGTATCAGTGCACTCAAAGGGCTTCTTTCAATATCACCAATATGCCGGGAAGCCAGGTACGCTAGATGTTCAGAACGGTTATAGTCAGAAAGATATCTTTCTAACGCCACCGAGTGTGGAAATCCTGGTTTCGCCTTTTGACATCCTGGTCGATCTGATGTACTCCTGAAAGGCTTGAAATTCGGTCTGATCATCCAAGTCGATTGCTCTTCTGCGATCCCAGATGACCTCCCACACTCCCAAAATAAAAGAATTCGACACCATCCACGCTGATCTCCAAATCCTTGGTGTTCAGAGCAATTCGACTTTCTCTGGCAGGAATGTCCAATTGCCTGATGTTTCCGGTCACGTGCGAATTCAAAGAAACGATCTCGCAATTGTTGGCCTGGTCCACAAGTCTGTTTGTTGTTCAAAAAATGATTCGACGGATTAAAAATGTAGTTGCCCCTGTCTCCCCAAAAGATCGTGTCGGAAGATGTAAGAAGACTTTCATCGTCATAATCCTCGGAACAATGATGCAATGAACCAGAATAGGACATCTTGAATACTCTGGGAATCTTCCATTCCTTGACTGGTACATGAGGACAAAGCTTGGATTGATTGTCAAATATTGCTCGAGATAGCAGATGTTTCACAATGCCAGCCACTTTTTGATGGTGCGATCTCACATGGTCTATTAAGCGCTGCCGTCCGGCGAAGATTTGGTGGCCAATAACATAATCTTTTCCTATGGAAGATTCTCCACTGCCAGTATGACATTTGCATTCATATTTAAAGCGAGACTTTTTGTCTTCTTTGGAGTTGGCGTTTAACGAACGTGGCTGCCAGTCGGAAAGTTGCCCACGCTCTCTTGAACACCTTGGATGCGTACGAGAATGATAATACTCTCGAGGACTTCTATATCTGATTTAGCATTAAGGAGGGACCTCATGCAACTCAATGCAACATACCTCTGTGAATTGAATGTAACATTTGGAGGTTCCCTCTTGATTCTAACATTTTCTGGACTTCTTTTGTGATTCGGACGATTCTCTCTTCGCACGTACATGTCATTGACTGTCTCAAGGGCCTTGTTAGAAACCCGCAGATAGCTCCAAAACGGAATGAGAGGTTTGTCTATGAAATAGGTACATATATCATTGTTAAGGGGAATTTGAGAATGATGAGAGCTGAGAATAATCAACTTACCCATTTGCAACGTCGCCATAATTGTGCTTTCTTGGAAGGCTCTCGACACTGTGTTTGTTGGCTTAGAGCTTGAAGCCTTATTACCAGTAGAACATGAGTCGCTGGTTGATTCGTTTTCATAGGCTTCGTGGCCAGAATTGTTTCGTTTCATACCCTGTCGATTTTTCCGAGGGCGATTGACGTAGTTCGCAAGTGAGTTCGAGCAGCGTTTCTCATATTCAAGATTATACTGACTCCATCCCCCTTCATTATTATCCCAGTCCAAGTAGCCATAATTTGATAGATCGTAAGAACTACTGCTACTACTGGTAGTGCTGGTGTATGTGCTTTGCGTAGCTTCATATTCAGAATACATTCCTCTGCCATGTTGGTGCGAATGATCGTCATCATCATCATCATCGTCGTCGTCTTCATCATTGTCTCTTGGTGGTAAGCCTGGTTCATCCGCAGTTTTTCGTCGGGGGTTGTGCAATAAGGGATCCCAATTTGAGATGTCAGCTCCTTTTTTGAAATGCTCGGCAACATGATGTTTTCTCTCTTCCCAATCTTTGAAGTGGTATGTACAGAAACCACAGTACCTTGGCCATTTTGTTGTGTGATTGTATGTCCAGGCTGCAGAAATTGTGTCAAGTCCAGGACGCTGGTGAACCCCAACCAGGTGGGCCTGAAAGTGATCCGTCTTTGCTCCTGTGAACGTTTTGCCCTTTCTTCTTGCTTCCATGCAACTTAAGCAATGGTTGTGCACTTCCTCAATTGTAGGGAATGCTAAAGAGCAGTAAGTGCAGCAAGGATTCAACTCTTCGTCTGATCGTGGTTCAGCGCAGAACATACACATATAACGCTTCTGTGGCCAATGTTTCTCGGATTCTTCGTGTCGAATCCAATCGGACTTTCTGCTTGTAGCATATGGACATCGTTCGTCTCCAGGTCCGTATGTACATGAATAAGTAGGCTGCAAAGGCTGAAATGGTCTAGGTGTTTCTTCATCCGATTGAGGTTCCGAGTTTTGATTACTAGATGGTGCAGTAGTCTGTCTTTCAGGGTGAACATTGCGTTGCTCAAATACAGAGCTCGAAACGTCCGATAGTGGTATGTCAAAAAATGATCCATATGATGAATCCATGTCCAAATTCGATGCCTCTGACAATGAGGAAGAATCCGATGCATCATCCGAGCAGATGGCCTCATCTATGAGCTTCTCCAACTGAAGAAATAAGGACTCGGACTTTTGTCTGAAGTGTCTGGACGATTTAGAATAAAGGTTTAGAGCTTCCTTAGCCTTCTCAAGCGGAGCAAATGCTTGAAACAGATGTTCCTTCCGTTCTCTTGCTCTTTTCCTGATAGCAGAGGCACTGGTGCCTGAGTAGTTTTTGGTTTTGGCTATGCGAGCAGACCCCTTAACTCGATTCTTAGCACTAGATAAGCCATTATCTGTGGCGGGTGTGCAGGAATTTGATTTAGACTTCGCTTTCTTATTGGAGCTCGACACATGTTTAGAGGGCGGTTGAACATGTGTCAATGCTTGACATGAATCCTGACCCAGTTTAAGTTGAGTAGCATGAGGACTATGTACGAAATGAGGAGTAAACCATGTGCCCGATTCGATCGGATCATTAAGAAATGTAAAAGTAGGTACATCCTGCATCAAATCATCCAGATCGTTTGAGGAAACGTGCGATGCACCCAAGAATCCAGGGTTGGGCGACCAAGAATCCACATCCCGTGCTAAGGCTGCCGGAAATGTTTGCTCCGCCGAAGGTAAAGTCATTGTGAAGGTAGTAATTATTGAATTTCGGTATGATAAATAAAATTGAATGAATGAGTCGCGCAATGAGTCAAACGGTGGAAGAATAATAAGGATGGACCGAATTGGACAATAAATGGTATTAAGATGGTGGTAACAACGAGGGCACACGAGATAACAAGGGCGCGAGAGCGCCTGGGCACGAGGGCATGCATGATGACTGCGGACGACGGGGCGCACGAGAAGAATGAACCAATCATGTAGTAACAATCTACGAAAAGAATGATAGGGTACTTAAGATGGCTTTTACATCGTGCGAACATATCAATGAATCTACAATCCGAATAAGGATTTTGATGATCAACGATGTGTCGGACGTGGGTGAGGTGGAGTTAATGTGTATTCATGATGACTAATCTACAGTGAGAGTGCTGGTGGTGGTAGTTTGGTGGAACAAATTGGAAAATATATGAAGTTTATGGTAGCGACTAGGTGCATGCATGCAATAGCTGGAAGCACAAAAACATGAGTTCAGAAGAAATTCTTAGGTATGAATATCCTGATATTACCCGTGCAAAATTATGCTAAAAATAATGCGATGCTATGCTATGCTATAAAAAGAAAACAATGTCCAAAGACCACGATGCAGACGGGTATATGCTCAATGAAAATTCAACCTTGCGGTATACCTGTATCCAAACTCCAAGCAATGCAAAGTATGATATGCAATTTCTTCACGACACGACACAATTCAAAGTGCCCAGTGAACCTTCTTCTTCGGCTTCGGACTCTCCACATCCTGACTGAGAACCGTCGAGGGCATCTTTCCACCTTCCCTCACTTCCTCTTCATCCTCACCCTCCTCTTTGATAGACCTCAGGTCAGGACTAGGTTCGCGCCATGAGTGAGGTCTTCTCAATGGTAGGCTTCGTGTCTGGCCTCGACCACGGCCTTGTGGAGGTGTTGGCCGTGCCTTCGCTCGACCTCGGCTGGTTGTAAAATCGGAAATAGAGATTCCAAGCCCTTTGAGCTGTTGATCCATTCGATGTGCAGCCCGTGATTCCCTTCCATTTCCATGCACTTTTGTAAAGTCCTTCAAGCTAAGAGGCATGGGAAATCCAAACAAAATATCCTCCTCCTCATCTAATGGCGCCCGCTGTAAGGACGACGGAGAAATCTCCCGGACTTCAGACTTTCCTTCATCATCGGACATGATACCGGCAGAGAAGTCATCGATATCGTCATCTGTGATCTCGTCTGGCGATGTGAGAAAATAGGAGAATGGGTCTTCATCGATCGCATCAATATCTGCATTGTTTTCGCGGAGATGAATGATGGTTGGAGGCCAGGAGTCCCGGCGCTGGAGCTCATTGAAAGGCATGGTGTGTGATTTGAGTGATAGGCAGGAGATCAACGCTCTCAATAGATCCGGCTCAAGGCCGGTCTATGTACTTGTGGCGAATGCGGGGAACTTGGTGATCTGAACTCGAAAGATATTCGAGTGTGGAGATTCCTGCGATTATAAAGGGCAGGAATGGGTACAGAAACCAAGGACGTATTCGGAATGGCATGTTCACTTTATAGTCAGTCATGCAGTAGAATCGCAAGAGGAACTAGTCATCCTTTTTCGTATTGCGCCTTGTTAGATAAGGGCATGTGGGAATATGTGAATCATCTTTTGGTGAGACATCACACCCACACCACAAATTCTCGAAAATCATATAGGCAGTATTAAGAGTATGAAGCGTATCAAAAACTTGGAAATAACATTAAAAGGGTAATTAAGAATGCAAAACGGAAAGAAAATAATTCAAGTGTGACTCCAAAAAGATTTAGTTTCGCGCAAAGGGCGTCTCGTTGGATGATGCTCGTGATTGTTTGGTCAATCAGAATTGTAATCCTGTCACTTTGTCCGGTGACTAAAATCGGATTATGAAGCCACAGGCACATTCATGGTTCAATTAAGAACTTTGAATGGTCAAAAAGAGGTAAAAGAAGTACCCGGGTAATCCGCATTCTCGTTCTAATGCAGGTGTAAATGATCAGATATCGATCACCGTGGCATTAATAAGTATCCATAAAATCTGCACGCTGATGATTAGATTTTGAGAGGGCATTCGCATTCGTATTGTTTACGACGAAGTGGTTGGGTGATGAGACGATGAGGTTGGGAAAGTTGCGATTCGATTCGCGAGTGCAGATACCAGTGTCAATGCCCCTCTCGCACTAAACTCCAATTGATTTTTGGTCATGTGATGCTCGTAGATTTTACATTCTTGCTCTCTTATTTGCCCATCCACATCCACACATTGTTGCATATCGCGTTTCTACAAATAAAGTGATTGCGTATCCCGAGACTTGTGGATAACCCCCTCATTGTCATCAAGATCGGATCATATGACCCGTAATTCAAATACTTTACTTGGTACTTACCGATAACTATCTACAGCTATAGCTATATTGAATTCCTCATATGCTTCTACGCATAGCGACGTGCAAAACTCCATCAGGTCATTTGATGCTAATGTGTTTTTGAGAACTATATCAATAGTTCTATCATGACATAAACTTGTTCTTGCAGCTCCAACTTTTCAATTTTTCTCATGTTCTTGTGGGATTACCCCTGGACTCTTACATACGAACACATTCATCGTGGGTTGTAAGACGAAAAACACGATTACTCTATCGTCATATCACTAGGTTGAGCTTGATCAGACGTTGACAGCAAACTATTGTGGATCCAATCATTCGTTCCAGAAATACATTAACCTCTTACTCCACTCATCCTAACGACATGACCCGTGAGAAGAGTTTACCTGACTTCGAAGGAGAGAGATATGTCGTCTCCACTCCTTCCGATGATAAGAAGTCGATCTCGATTCCCATTCGAGTTCTTACTCACAACATTCGTTATGCAACGGAATCTCCATTCAAAGGAGAGCAACCTTGGTCGGCTCGACGTCCTCGATTGTGCTCCGAACTAGTGTTTAATTCCACTATGCCCGAGACTTTCATCTGTCTACAAGAGGTCCTCCACTCTCAACTCATCGACATCCACGATGCCTTGAATGAAGGCCCTGGAAGTCCGTGGTCTCGTCTTGGAGTTGGGAGAGATGATGGCAAAGAAGCCGGAGAATATTCTCCCATCTTTTATCGTCCAGCGGTGTGGCATCTCGTTCTCTATAAAACATTCTGGCTCAGCGAGACTCCAGAGAAGCCTAGCTTTGGGTGGGATGCTGGTTCTATCAGAATACTTACTATAGGTATATTTATACATCGCAAGACAAACGAGACTATCATTATTATGAGTACTCACTTGGATAACGCTGGCCCTATTTCTCGACAAAGGAGTGCTGAAATCATTTTGGAGAAGGTCGATCATTACAAAAGTATTTATACTCCCGCTGCATTACTGCTCGCTGGAGATTTCAACAGTCCTCCAGACGATGGAGCCTACAAGACAATGATATCTTCAACTTCGGGTATGGCAGATGTTCGAGATCTTGTCCCTGTGAAGAAACGGTATGGGAATGAAATGACATTTACATCGTTTGGATATGTGGACAACACACCAACTCGCATCGATTTTATTTTCTCTGCAAAAGATACGCCAGTCAATTACAGAACCTATGCGGTGTTGAGCAATCGCTATGATGATGGAGTATATCTTTCGGATCACAGAGCAGTCGTGGCTGATATTGAGGTATCTAAGACTCAACCTGGGCAATGAAGTTGTGATAGTGATCCGACTGCTTCTGCTACTGACTCACCATTTTGTTGCAAGGTATTTGAGAAATCCGAAATAATTGTCATCAAACCGAGTCATTCTCCAGGCACCCGCATACTTCAATGGTTCTGGTTGCCTGTGATAGTATGTTTCATGTCAACCCCAGAAAATGATACTCTTAGAGGAAAGAGGGAGATCACGAAAGGAATGGCTTCTCGATTTTTGGGACTGAATTGATCTATGAGTGAAAGAGCGAAGAGGAGTGTTTATCACAGTATGTTCGATGATTCATGGTCTCATCATTGCTTCGTTCATTAATATGCGGTAAAGCTACATTAGCTATTTCGTTCCTATTTATTATACCAAATTGCCATCTCATTGATGCAAGACTTCCAACCAAATTAACCCAACAATGTCTATGAGAGTACAACTTCTTCAAAAGCTTCCCGATGCTATCATTATACCCTTGCATTTACGTGTTTATGTGAGATGATGCGATTTATTTTTATCTTTATTCATATTTCCGTATATCCGGAGGTTATAAGCCACAGGGTGTCCCCACCGTGATCTGACCGATCATCATTTGTCTCATTTACGAGCAACAATCAAGAATCGCGATAATGAGTCTGAAGATTAATAAACATTAGACATCAAGCATCAAATGTACCCCAGCGATCATCAATAATTGTGCAATGAGGAATGCACGTGCTTGCGAAGCTTGCAGAGCAAGTAAAAATCGATGCTACTTTGCCGATGACAACACAATATGCCAGAGGTAATCCCGATGTTTAATCTATTGTCCTCCTAGGTTACAATTACTAATTATAGACAGATGCGACCAAGCCAAAACTCGATGTGTTGTTCGAGATAAAGCCAGACCAAGACGTGCTCGACGTACTGTACGTCCAGAGAGTAGTACAAAATTAGATGATACCGCTAGCCCACTATCATCCGCCCCCTCGCTTTCTTCCGATAACCCCTCGAAAGATGGGGAGTTTTCTCTTGATCTTCCCACAACAGTATATCATGATTCAGCAAAAGACACTGAAACTCTTCAGAACCATCACGAACGCGTCTTTAAACAGGATAAATCCCGATCGTCTACCCCATTGAAGGATGCACTACCCGTACCACCCAAATACATCTCCGGTCGCAAACTCACATTATCCCAAGCGACACACCTCCTCGATTCCTACATTCCTAAACTTCCATTCTTCCCTTTCGTCACACTCCCCGCAAACCCCACAATTCGAACCCTGTCCCAACAATCTCCTTTCCTTCTTTTGGCCATCCTCACCACCGCCGCTACTCCACATCCATACCTCCATCACCAGCTAGACCAAGAGTTTCGTCGTGTGTTGAGTCTCAAACTAATCGTCGAGTCGCAAAAGTCCCTTGACTATCTTCTTGGTCTTCTGGTATATATAGCTTGGTATCCCGTGCACACCAAACCACAACACAATCCATGCTTTACTTACATGAACCTTGCCAATTCCTTGGCTTTAGACTTAGGACTTAATCAAGCAGAGCCCCAAACTGCTCTTTTTCGAGAGTTTGATTTGAAGGGACTTGTGGATAGCGATGGCACGTGGACGATGGAGGCCAGAAAAGCTTACATGGGATGTTATGTTTTGGGTTCTCAGTCAGTGACATCTCTTTTTGATGCAACTCTCTGTCTAAATACTGACTTGAAGTGAAAAGTCTCTCCAAGGGATTCAATAAACCACAAACTATGTCCTACGAGAATCTTCTTCCTAGTAATCCGAATACCTTCCTTCCGTCACACCTGACCACACCGGCAACAGCTATTGTGATACTTGAGCGTGTGGCTGATCGTGTCAATGATGCATGGACCGCAAAGAACTACCCGCAAATGGACGTCTTTAGCACTGACTTATACGTTCAATTGTTCACTTCTGAACTAGACACTTGGAAACGAAATGTACCAGAATCTATCACTTCTTCACGTGAGCTCATTCAAACCTCCAAGAAATTAGATGAGAAAGCGCAACACTGACAAACCCCAGCACTCCTCGCTCTATATCACAAACACACTTACTTCTCAATCTACGCCCACTCCCTCCGTCTCCTCCGTCGCCCCTACCGTCCCTTCGTCCCCGGAACCACAGAAACCATTCCCTCCCCCGAACATCTCAACACCTGTCTCCGTCTCGGTGCATCCTACTTCCAACATCTCCTCTCACTCCCCACTACAGACTACACTAATTTCAATCTAATCCACTGGTCACAACTAGTACACTCCCTCGTCGGGCTCGTACGACTCACATTCGTACTCGCACACGTGGAAAACTGGTCTGCGGAAACGACGCGTGAGAAAGTGGGCTTGAGTATGTATTTAGAAGCACTATGTTTTAGACTCAGTAGTCTTTCATCCAATTCGCAGGTTTCTTCAGGTGTGGATATCGAATCTAGGGAAAGCGGGACGAGGAACGAGGGAAGCAGTAAAGGAAAGAGAAAACACTATGATACATATTTCGTGATGCATGGGATGTTGACTACGCTTAAGAAGACGTGGGAGCAGAGAGTGGAAGCGATAGTTCCGAAAGCGTCAGTGATTTCGAGGGGAAAATGTCCAATGTTTGATCCGGAGATGGCGCCGTTATTGGAGAATGCAAATTTGAATTTCGATTTCGGGGATATGGCAGCTTGGGATGATGGTTTTGGGGAGGGAATGACGGGATGGGATGTGGGGATGGGGGATATTGGGATGGGTACTTCTACCAGTGCAGGTATTAAGACACCGGGAGATAGTGAAATGAGCTTACAGGCGGGGGGGATTGGAACTGGAATCTCAATGTCGGATGGAGGTGCAGGCACACTGTATCATGATTTATGGGCAACAATGACATGTTCATGGTCCGAACAATCTCCTAGATGGCCGATACAGACGGTTTCAGAAAATAATGGTACAAGTGGCAATGAGGCGATTTTCGGGTATCAAGTTAATGAAAGTTAAGGAAGGCTTTAGCAAAAGGGACAAGCTAATAATATAAGGGGAGTACGGAACCTTTTTGGGGCTCAGAATTCATGTTATTTTTCATCGAGTGTTTATTCTTTCGAGTGTTCTTTTTTTGCGCCAAAACGTAAAGAGTACAAAGACGAACCCCATTATCTACCCCCTCTCCCCTCATCTCAGACTTCCAGATGATCAAATGAAGACGAGGAAATCCATCTCCTTGCTCAAAATTCATGAACAATTTCATCCTCCCTTATAATCTCTCTCCCATTCCCCTTAATATTTCCCCCTCTGCGTTAGAGAAAATAGAAGTCTGACTGTAAATATCCATACGCAAACTAATACATCAATATATCCCGGTCCAGCTTCGTCTCCTTACCACAAAACCCATAGCTCGACCACCACTACCACCTCCACCTTTTCCTACCCACCGCCACCCTTTCTTTCCCCCACCACATCATCACCACACCATTTCCTCACACCTCTCACCTCTCACAGTTCTCGGAGAAATGCAAATGTCAGATTCTCAGCCCGCAGGAGGATGCAAAAGAGCCTGTGTCCGATGTCCTTCGAAATGCCAACGAAAAAATCTGATCACTATACACGATGCATTTGACGCGAAGGCTATTCTCGGATACACGGATTCGAGTTTAGATGAATAGCGGCTTTTCTCGAGGAATACGGATCAGAATTCATCCCAATGATACGTATCATGGAAGTGATAGTCGGATTTTCAACATTAGATTTCACTATTCGCCTTTTGCTCTGGCAAAGTGCAATCAATCGTATACTAAAAATAGCTTTGAATGAAGCCTCCATTACCGATATTAAATCATTACAAATTGGTGACCAATTCTATTTCATCAAATATCCATCAATTATCTTTCGAATTCCTGTGCCTCTCTCTATCTCTCTTGATAGATTCCTTTACAACACTCCTCTCCAACAAAGGGGTGCTGGTTCCACCTTCTTCATCTTTCACCAATCTGAAATCCCATTTTGGCGGCGCTTCATTGATACCCGGATATAGATCAACTGGCAAATAATCTCCTACATCAAATTTGAAATGATTCCTCTCCTTCACATCCGTCTCATATATCTTATTGATTTGCTCCATTGCCTTCTTGGCTATCGATCTTGCTTTCTCCTCGGCAACTGTACGGCGGTGAACTTCGAGTATGAGGCCGTCATACGAGGAAAGATAGTTCTCATAGAAAAGTCGCATGCCCTCCAGTTCATTCATTTGTTCATTTATCTGCACCTTGGTATCTTCCCACCTAGCTCTGAAATCATGGCCCGCGAGAATATATCTTGGAAGTCGCTGATATACACCCTCTAGAGTTTTGTATACGCTCGCAGTATGTTTGAATTGTTCGATGAGGAGTGAAACATGATCAAGAATGGCATCATGTTTGCCCTCCATTTCATTTTGACGATCGTGAAGTTCCATAACCACATCTTCAACTTCTGCCGCATCTTTTTCGAGGATGGAAAACATTTCTTCGCGCTCATGTTCAGTGAGGGGTGCTTCGTTTATGTCATCATGAGAATTGGTCATCACACCAGAGACAGATATCGGTTCGGCGCCTGGTGGTGGATTGGAAGCCGCATTTCGAACAGCAGCATATCCTCCCTCTGTGTGTCTGATTGCATTCAAGCATAGGTCGAAATGACTTGAAAGTGATGACAGTAAGGAAGCCATTTCTTGCGCGTGCCCTTCTAGTGTATATAAGTGATTTGGTATTGGGGAACGAGACGAAGGCTTTCCTTTGCCATTCTTGAACCCTGATTTTAAGCTGCGTATATCGCTGTCAAAAGCAAGTATTGATGTACCGAACGCTGCTTCCGCTTCCTAGAATCGAAAGTCAACAATGCAAACGCCCGGAAAGCTTCCAAAAATTATATTACCTTGGACTCATCGATCAACTCCTTTAAGCCATCTCGCATCTTCTCCACGCCTTGCTCATCAACAAAGTCCAATAAATTCCTGGGTTCCTCACCCGCCGGTCGAAAAGCCGCATCCACTATTGTCGATCGTAGCATATTCATCGTAGATACAAGTCGAGCATCTGCGGCATCGAGATTCTGTAGGACATTCTGCGCATATTATGATCAACCCCGCACATCACTGCTTTGGTTCGATGACTTACGCTGAAATCTTCCTGCCCATCATTATACACAAACTCCACAGTTTTCCTTACCTTCAACAAGGTTTTCATCTGCTCATTGATACCGCTTTGTAAAAACCTAGTTTTAGCTTGCAATATGGCACTCTCCTCCAATGCATTCTTCGCCGAGGTGACAATTTCATTGGCACGCCATACTGTACTAATAGAGGATAGAGAACGCTTGGAAGCAAGAAGATGTGATACTAAGGTTTCGAGAGGGATTTCCAGCCCCTGATTTGTATGAGCTGGAGGTGGCGGATTCACAGTAGCTATTGAAGTATGACTTTGGCTTCCCGGTGCATTGGGTGAAGATGCCATAGTCAGGTCACAAACACACAGTGTTGTGGTAGATGTTAAATGTTGGTTGGCAGGATAAAGAGCAGCAATAATAATATTTTACAATGGAAATCTCGGATATCAATAGATGTTTCGACCTCGTGATAGCCAAAAAAATAATGTGTTATTTATTGATTCATTAAGAATATCTATATCGTACGGCAGAGGTATATGAAATATGGTGGTTGGTAAATAGAATGTTACAATCTTGGGATGATGAACATTTTGAGGATATCAATTGATGATGCTGAATTGACTTGCAGCCCAGTGTAGTTCTCGGCATGATCCGGCGCTAAAAAGAGCTATGATCCCTCACCTCACCACAACTGAACCTACCCTGGCCTGGACCTTAAGTAACAACCGTTCAGCTCAGCGCATAGTCAGACTTCATAAAATTCAATCAATCGAGATACCTTGGATTCGATGGCACAAACCACCCAACTTTTATATGGAATATCGAGTTGACAACCCTCAGGAGATAACACCTTAAGAGTCAAGCGATCGCTTTTTGCTTTCGAAGAGAGACGACCAGAACTGCTTCGTACTCAGTACTTACCTCTAGCCGAATTCCTCCACCTTCTCGTTCTTCAGGAAGTTTCGCAGTTGATACTTCGTTTGTATGCAAGTTTCTGAGAACTAATCCTATTGAAATCGTGTGCAATTGGTATCGATCTCATACGAGTATCCCTCTCAAGGTTCAAAAGAACAAGTTTGGAATATCAAAATTATCGGCAAGATTCCAGGCGCGAGTCTAGGGGAAAGTATTCGAAGAGAAGTTCTACCGTAGGGCAGACGAAGCATTATGGAATGGAAAACAAGAAGAAGCTAAGCCCGATAGATTCCAGCTGACCGAAGTTTCAACTGCGTCAGTGGGGACGAATATCGGTTTTGAGAGAAGTCTCCCATGGAGCTCTCTACTCGATTCCGCATGCAAGCACTAGGTAGCCAAGTATACCATGCCCAAGAGTACAAATCCAGTCCATATTGAACTGATGGTTAGGTTTCCACTGAGGACATACGTGAATTCTAACACCTTTGGTAAATCGCTGTATAGAAGCACAGCGAGGAGACTTGCAGCTTTAAATCAAGCATCAACACCCCCCTTTGCACAAAGGCTCGGCACGGATTTTGAGTCAACCACCAATCACGTGGCTTGATCTGCCTCCCTAGAATTACAATCTTTGCCAAAAGAAAATACACAACGTTAGCACAACCTACCTAGATACTGGCAGAAATTATTAATCTTTCCGTATCTGGGCAACGTCGAGGCTGAATTATGCTTGGATATTCACTAAACTAACAAGGGTCTGATCCGAAAAAGTCTTAGTACTGTCAAATACGGGCAAGTTTATCATGCGGGATCTTCACCAATCCGAAAACTTATTCTCAGTTGACTTATATATAGAACTTAAGGCTGGTTTTCTTCTTTCTAGAATCCATTATTCCATCCCTCGAAAAACTAGCAATGCGAAGATATACGAAGGAGGCATTTTATCTGAACATAGCCAGTCGTGATATGATCATTCCGAGGCAGGAGTTACGGGTACCGGGTATACAAGCACAAAACGCATGAGTACCACACAGGTAATACAGCAATCGGTCTTCAGCAAACGTGATAACCATTGAACCCGCGGTTCCACGTACCCAGACAAGAGGAACAAGGTAAATCGAGAAACTTCAATTCGGGCAACGTCAAATGAAGAATTTGACTTGTTCCTTTCAAATTATCACGAGCCCACTACATCGGCCCTGGAAATCCCCTACGCCGAGGATCTTCCCTTCGGCTTCAACCTGGAAGTCGATCCCGCTTCAATATCCTTGAAGTCTCGCTCGTGGTTCCTGCAAGCCACAACTCCTTTATGTCGGCAGTGGCCCGAAGTCGAAATTTACTCCATCTTCCAGAAAAATATTGGTCTCAAAAAATTATTACTTTTTTTTCCTTCGGGATATCAGTTATCCATATCCGATGTTTCTACGGGCAGATAGATTTGTGGCTAGTATATTGGATGTCAATCCTAATTCAATGTAAAGTCTCACTATCATACTTTCGCGACTTCGTTTGGCGAAGAGTACTCGTAGGGATCACAGGGCTCAGCCGCTAAAATGGTGTTGAACTACCAATTGTCTAATGTATATCTCGATAGCTCTGGTTAGTCTGACTCGGTGAGTTACTGGTAGGAGCAGTTGGGTGCATAGTTTTGGAAGATATTTCTTATTTTTCTCTAATTTCCGACATATATTCCGGGATCGATGTACTTTCACGTGTTCTGGCTACCTTTGCAAATAAACATAGTCAAATCCTTAAGTGTGATTTCTGAGCTCCTCATTGAACGCCGCACAATCTCAAGACCACGACGGAAAGGTGATCAAGCTCTACTTTCTCAATCCGCAATGCTTTATTACAAGCTTGGTTCTTCCTTCTACGGCACTCTAGGGCTTGAACTTCGATTTCCTCTGCAGGAACCACGATCAATCATTAAAGCTTATCAATATCTGCCGAGCATCTAGCATTATTCTGGGGTAAGGATTTAAATTTCTACTGAATACTGGTATTGCCAAGAATTCTGGGTGACCTTTGACAGACTACATGACAGCCAAAGACGTAAGTCCTAAGCCAATGATTGACATGTTTGAATCCACAAAAATGTAAAGACATGGGTTCGCATGACCCATGAACATCAAACAGACTTGTTCCATCAATTCGATCGTCAGTAACGACTTTTAGTGCTCTCACTTCCCCTAGTAATCTTGATATACATGCGATCCGCAGGGGAATTAATCGGTGAAGCACGAAAGTGATGCCATACATCTGTTTGAAAAGGCTCGATGACCATTATACTGTGCACTTATTGGCATGAAGACTCAGAACTTTGGTCTTCTCCCGTGTAGACTATTCGCACGGCATAATACCGAAGCAATTTACGTTGTGGATTATATGTAGAACTCAGGACTGATACTCTCACCTCGACCTCAGACATTCCTGATGTGCCGTCAAGCTTATGGTCACAACTTCAGTCAAGTTCGGATGATTTTATGCCATGTCTACCTGGAGATCAATGCATGCAATTGAGCATTCTGCGAGCCTATCTGATCCATCCAAGCATGTATGAATTCAATCCCGCAAGATGCAAGTGTTGCTGATCAGCCTAGTAGCTTTTTAATACTTTACTAGCTTTCTTTTTTGTATCTTCACTCGACTGAGTTGTGAAGTACTTCTATACAAATCAAGACCTCCTGTACATATCCTTCTCATATTCTACATTAACATTCACATCAGCATTAGATCATTGCCATCGAAGGTTCACTCTTTAATACCTTTGGTCTTGATTCTTACATTCCTTCAACATGCGGGGTCTAGCTTCTCTCGCCACTCTCCTTTTTGGGTCACTCGTTTCTGCTCAAAACAATTATTCGCCCTTGCCTATTAATTTCCTGAAAACTAGCAATCCTGTCACTCCCCTTCCCCAAGGATTTCCATGGGGTAACAGGACTGCTAACAATTCCAATCCTTATAGTAAGTTGATTACTGGCCCAAATTCATTGAATCATGACTGACCATTGATTGTACAACAGCTGATGCACCACACACCGGTGTGATTAGAAGATATGATTTCACGGTCCAAAGAGGCCAAGCATCGCCAGATGGTTATCAAAGAGATGTGATACTAGTGAATGGCGTCTTCCCCGGCCCTCTCATCGAGGCCAATTGGGGAGATACGATTGAAGTCACTGTTCACAATGAGATTAGAGGCCCTGAAGAAGGTACAGCACTTCATTGGCATGGACTCCTGCAAAAGGAAAGTCAATGGTTTGATGGTGTTCCCGGAGTCCAACAATGTCCAATCCCGCCTGGAGGAACCTTCACATATTCGTTCTTGGCCGATCTTTACGGGTCAAGTTGGTGGCATTCCCATTACTCTGCCCAGTACAATGCTGGTATATTTGGTCCTATGATCATTCATGGTCCTCCAACTGTTCCATATGATTATGGTAAGTAAACTACCGGAAGATTGACCGAATTGTGCTAATTTTGACAAGACTTGGGACCAATACTCTTGAACGATTGGTATCACCCAGATTACTATTCATTAGTTGAGGATTCTATGTCGACCGACCTCAACAGAGTTGTAAGTAGTTTAAACCTCCCAATTACAAGAAAATATGCTAACAACCATCAGCTTGTGAGTTCCGATAGTAATCTTATCCAAGGGAAAGGATTCTTCGACTGCTCTACAAAAGCTGCCGGTGATAACGCTACCTGCAATGATGAGAACTTCATGCCACCTACTTTCAAGCTCACAGCTGGATCTAAGCACAGACTTAGGCTCATTAACGCCGGCACTGAAGGAATGCAGAAATTCACAATCGATGGACACAATATGACTGTGATTGCCAATGATTTCGTCCCTATCATCCCATACACAACCCAAGTCGTAACTTTGGGAGTTGGCCAGCGTACCGATGTCATCGTCGAAGGTCTCCCGACCGAAACAACAGGATCATACTGGATACGATCAACAATTGCTGGATGTTCACTTTTCAAGAACCCTGAAGCCAAGGCACTCGTTTATTATGGTCTCGAACCTAATGTAAACTCTACCACCACTGCCTCCGCCATATTCAATGACTCTGTCGCCAACGTCTGCGCAAATGACCCTCTTAATGAAACGACTCCTTGGTACCCGATTACACCTGATCCAAACCCGCCCACAACGGAACAAATCGATATTGGATTCGGACAAAATGCTTCTGGAAACTGGCTATGGTCGATGAACAATTCTTCCTTCCGTGCAAATTATAACGAGCCAATTCTTCTCCTATCTAATCAGGGTAACAACTCATACCCAGATAGCCCTGAATGGAACGTCTACAACTTTGGTGACAATAGTTCCATTCGTATCTACATTACCAACCCCACCACAGTCTCTCATCCGATGCATCTTCACGGCCACAACATGTTCGTGTTGAACGAAGGAGTCGGACTCTGGGACGGAAAGACAGTTGTTCGACCATCCAACCCACAGCGTCGTGATGTACAAACCCTTCAAGCTGGTGGCTACATGGTACTACAAATCACAGCCGACAATCCCGGTGTTTGGCCTTTGCATTGCCACATTGCATTCCATGTTGGCAGTGGATTGTACGTGAGTGTCTTGGAAAGACCAGCAGATATTGCGAAGTTAAGAATTCCAAGCATTATGGCCCAGACCTGCAGAGATTGGGCGGCGTTCACGAATACGACTGTGGTGGATCAGATTGATTCGGGATTGTAGCCCGAGAACGCAAATGGGTTGTTCCATTTGATCTATGGCTTAGTCGACTTAATATCTTCTCGCTCGTTGATGAATTTGCTCTCATTCATTCGTTCGTTCCGAGTTGAGATTTTAATAATTTGCTTGGGGATGGCTTCACTTTCGTTGAGTCGGAATTAATAGAATAATGATAATTGTGGTGACAGGTATAAGCATGACGAGCGTCACAGTTTGTTTTGAGCATTAAAAGCCTCTCATTCGGGTGTCCGTTTGTCTTGGAGGCATACTGTAGGCTGTAGCTTAGAGAGTGATTAGGTTTTTTTAGGGAGGTTTCGGATATATATGAATAACTAATGCAATATGATTTTCTTTTATTTCAAATATTTGTCTGTACCATTCCTTTCCATGATTTGTGAGTGTCTAATCATAATAAGTTGTACTGTGAGATGATGACGCATTATTTCTCGTCTGGTCATCGAGGTTCTCCTTATTTTAGCGAAGAAGGTTGTCTGTAGTCTTCCAGGTCTTTGGTCTACTGCTGTAGGATGCAACTATAGATTCTATATAATGATGTTACAAGCGTCATAATGGATTGCTTCGAAGACTTACAAGGTGAGTGTAATTAAATTGTCAAGAAAAAATGGTTTAGAATTTAGCGTCAGTGATCAAATCAAATTACTTTTGTACTTTACATGACCAAACTTTTTGGAGGAATGTATTGTGTGAGGGTTTAGTAAAACCTCCATGCCAACATGATTCTCTTCCAACCATTTTTTTCCTTTTCACTCTTTTATCATAAATGGTGTCTGCTTTTAAAATCAAACCCAAGATCTCCGAGGTTGTAGCCCGTAATTCAAATCCCGATGATGCCTATTTGGTGTAGAAATAATAGGCACTGTCTGAATCAGCATATAGAGAGATCCTCCACAATATCAGCGCCTAAAACGAATGTCGTAATGCGTATCTGTTCAACGGACGGAATCATATTGTTCGCGTGGTACATATCCTATCGCATAACCCGTGGACGAGAAGCAGTTGTTATAGTAGTGAAAGATCGACTCAGTACATCCTGTACGATAATTGACGAAGTAGCAAACATCCTAGAATCGAACGAAGGTTGTGGTTATACTGTTACAGTTTCAACTACAGTCGTCGTTGTGTATTTTGGGGTGACAGTCTTTGTTACGGTTTGTTGTGCACCCATAACTGTCGTGATTGAGAATCTTCTGATCTCATATACACAGTATACTATGTAGGGATACATAGGTTTTGGAGATATAGATCGGAAATTGAACCTATTAGGCACAATTCGTGGAAGAGAGATCCCGCGTGAAGCATCATCAGGGAGACTTCGAGGTTTCTTAGAGGCTTGATCAACACCAATCACTACAGGGTCTGTGGCCCTAGCTAAAACTGCTACAGGGGGAGTTGTTCGGGTAGTGGTGGTAATTGTGTATTTGGCAGGAAGGGTAACTGTAATCGTTGTTGGAGGAGGTCTATAGAAAGTGTTGGAAGCGTAGAAATATTCGCCTCTGCGTGTTGTGATGGTTCTAAGTACGGCAACAGATTTGGTAGCGGATTGGGTTGTGCATGATGAAAATATAGAAGTACTGGTAGCAGCAATAACTACCTGAATACTAGCGAAGAGACATAGAATTACTGCGTTGAAAATCTTCATACTGTTATGTCAGATCCTAGTGGATACTTTTTGTAACAGTCCGTCATGCGCTGGGAATTTCGCACTCGCTTTATAATTGCTGAGTTTGTTTTCTTGAAAGAAATGCACCCTTTCCTGTTTTGCTTTCAAAGCTTCGTAAATACCACAAGGACCGTCATCTTCTTTTGATTACTAGCTATTTGATGCCCCGCAAAATTGTGGAAATCCCTTCTAGACAGAACGTCAGCCAATTAGCTCTCATGGACTGTTCCGTGAAGTCACACCATGGGATAATGGCCGCGGAACTTTTCTACTAGAAAAAAGGAGACGACATCTAGACTTCTTTATTCTATAGTCAGCGAACATCTTCAATCGTAACACCAACGAACGTTGGCATTTCAGAGTTATTTCATACTCTCGTAAGCTGGCCATCTAGAGGAGGATGGTATTACGCCAAGCTCGGAAAGCTCATGTTCCGCAACTCAACAAAGAGTTCTGTCATGATCTAGATTCCAATAGAAGTTCGGTAATCCTTCTTTCAGTGGGAATTGTTCAAAGAAGGCTAAGTGCAAGATTTCTTCAATTCTTAAAAGTTGTCAATCAGGAACGACAAAGGTACCGCAGTGAGACCAAATACAGGGCTGAACAAACGACGTTTGTTTGATGTTGACGACGTCTGCTCCTGAGTGTCTCTTATGGTCATATTTGGGATGCGGAAATTGTGTGTGTTCTTGGTCAGACAAAAACCCTGATGGTCGGGGTTCTTATTTGTGGTCGAATCTATCAAGATCTTTGTTGCAGAAGAAAACAAGATGTTCCCGAGACGAACTTGAGCAAAAGTTTGTTAAGCTGGCCATGTCACGTGATCACATCTTTCGCAATGATTCCTCTCTTCTTTTTGTTTCAGTTCATTCTGCACCGGATTAATCACTCGTTGTACCCTTATACGAGCCTGGATCGAACTTATAGCAATGATATTAAAAGATAATATTGAAGATTCGATGTCTAGCGTCATGCTAGGATAAGGATGTATTATGACAAGGTGATAAGATTCTCATAACTTGACGTTGTGCATCCGCTATTCTCATTTATTTTTTGATCTCGTCTGATTATTCTTATATCAGTGTATATTAACTGATGGTTGTTTACCTGTAATTTCGATCTGACTGCTGATCCTATTGGCTTTATTGGTCAAACGTGCCTTGTCATTTGACGATTGAATCAATTGTGCAACTCTAAGGTATGGAAGGTCGTTTTACGACCTTGAAACACTTCATGACTATGTAATCAGTATCACATTTATCAGTAGGGTCTTCGTCAAATGCAATAATATTTGTGATCTTACAAAATTGCTGACCATCATGGAGTCAGTGAAGATGCGATTCAACTCCTTGAACATTGTTCTCTAAATCTTCATTCTTCTTTAAGGGGTTGGGATTCATGCAGCTTGGGAGGAGTGGAATATCTTTACGATATCAAAAATTACAACTTGATTTTGTTGTTCCCGATCATATTCGTCCAGTGCGACTTCCTTAGTTTATCACATATCCGAAGCTAAGTTTCGCTATAGCAATTGAGTGACAGATATTCATGCTGTTGATTTAAAGATCACTATTGGGACAGTGGGGAATTTCCTTCGAATGGTTGTTCGTTGCTGCTATGGTCAATAGTTTCGGGCTTATGGCAACATGGAGTCTCTGGTTCGATTGCAATATAAACAGCGAACTTTGCAGAAAAGCGAGACGTCTTGGTGTGCAGCAAGCTGCCGCGGATATTTCAGAGGCAATGAGACAATAATTTGGACCGAATATACGTAAGTACGCTATGCAATAAAATATTGAACGAGACTGGATGAAATTAAGGGCCTTGGACGTATAGACTTATCCCCAGATTCATCCACGAAGGTATAATTTCCTTGGATGCGCAATGTGGTAGAATGCCATAGTCGAGCAGGTTTTGAATCTTAGGGTTCAATGTGACATTATGTTTTTTTGACTTTCTGCACCTTCCATCAAAGTTCTGGATTTAGGAAGGCACCCCCATTCTGATATGGGTTGTCTCCGAGAAGCACACGTAGTAGAGAATTAAGAGCAAGAGCAGGGGAACAATCTTCCTTGCTTTTATTTTCTTGTAATAATTTAGGAGGTAGTTACACCTCAAAAGAAAACACATTTCATCCATACATCAGTACTTTCGAAATTCACCAGTCTCTCCGTATTTATGGGAAAATTATTCTCTATAGTTTTGTTATTGTACATATTGATTCTACACATGAGATTGTGTCTAGAGGCCGAAAAGGAGATCCTCAACGCGAAGTTCTCTCCGCTAAGTAGAACTCACATATGAATAGATCTTGCCGACATCGCGATTTTCATTGCAGCAGATTCTAGGAGATTTTGAAAACTACCATTCGATCCAGCTTCCTCAATTGTCATCAATACTCACGCAAATTTGAGGTTCATTGGAGAGTTTCAGGAAACCATAGAAGGCTTCGAATATCTCGAACAATAAACAAGGTGGTCTTGAGATCTTCTTTGTTGTTTTATAACAAGATGGATGATTTTATAGAACTGGAATCTGTCGATTCAGAGGATTCGATGAGTTTCACTCATACAGAACATGTTCCCCTCTTGCCGCAATCTCACCATGGAACTTTACCAATTGATACGCAAACAGCACTTGGTGAGGTGACGGAGACACGAGATAGTGATAATCAGAGCTACAAAAAACCTGATTCAAAGCTAAAAGAGGTAATCGTCTGACAGCTCAGTAGACTAGGTTGATAGAATTCGGACCTCCAAAGACTAATCTGTGTAAATTTGTAGGTACACAATGGAAGCTGGCACAATCTCGGAGTATCAACACAATACTCTGGTCTTTCGAAGAGTCCTGTAACTCGTACGTATTACTCTCCAAATCAATCGTACATACAAGGCCTAATCTGAAGACCATAGCCAAACATGATCAAAGGTACTAAGTCATGGTTCTAGTGAGAGTACTTGTTAATGATCTGTTAGTCTCTCAATGATTCAAGACCTGCGCATGAAGTCGGCACAATTTCAAGGATTGGATTGTACAGAGTTGGTGCCAAAGCAGGACCAAGAACAAGAGGTTCGTATCCGTAGATCCCAATGGTCAAGTGTGAGGTCGATTTCCAAGAGAAGAACGTTTTACAAGCGGTCACTTTATAATACGAACATGAATTATAAAGAAGCACCTGGAAAATTAGGGCTTAAAGGCATTGCGAGAAAAATCAATCCTGCGTCTCGACCTGCGTGCCGCAAGGCCAATCTATATCCTCGCCGTTGTAAGCCTATTGCTCATCAAGCTTATCTGCAATTTGATTCTAACACCCATGTAGACTTCCAACCTTTTACAAGCTCGAGCTCAAACATGGTCAACGACAACAAGTGGTCTCAAATTTTGGATGTATGTACTCCTGAAAAAGCTACATGTTAATTGACTGACTTTGACCAGGCATATATCTCGCAACGATGTGATGGTGACAATGTAGATCTCAGTGATATTACCAAATTCGCCAAGTGCTGGCCCCCACCCCCCTCCTATACGGAAATCACAGTAGATTTTCATACACCGTTAATATCTGGTCCGAATTTAGACAATAACCACGATAACGACACTGAAAGTGACACTGAAAGTGCAACCTCTTCTTCTTTTACAGTATTTAAAAGAAGAAATTCTGTATCAGACGAAGAAGTCAGACATCCTGGGAGCTATGATCTTCCAAGTATGCCGGGTAGCTATCCAAGATCCCCCCCGGAATATCAGTCAGGTAGTGAACCTATGTTTTTTTCGTCAGAATTGGCAGTGGCTCAATCACCTCCACAAAGCCAACTATTTGAAAACGTATCTTATATGGATGTGCCAAACTCCGCATCGAATAATGATGTAAACATGGGTGACGTAGGTGGCGCACAGTCCGAGGGAGACTTTTCTCCACCGAGACGCCCCAAGTACGTTTACAAACCCAGGGACTATTCGTTGCGACCTCGAGAGCCCTGGGAATTCCCTGATCCTTTTCCTCTGATGCCGTTACAAAGAGTCACTGCTGCTAATCGACCTGACTCATCGCAGCGTATATTCTCTACAGCCAGAGTTCAAAATGACACCGCAGATGATTTCAGAGCCAGAAGACGTCGACGCAGGCATATAATCGATGAAGAAGACGATTCAGATGAGGATTGGGACGCTAAAGGGGAGCCTAGAAAGATTCTCCGTCTGCATTACCAGGAAGTGAAAAACAACGGCAATGAGTGGGAGCCGTTGACTGATGAAAAGGCCAGAGAATTAATGTTAAGAGGGAGAGTCGATAAATATGATAATGTCAAGCTGTCAGACACGACAGGAATTGAACTGTGCGAGCGAAGAAAGCTTGAAACGTATAAGCGAAAAAAACTTGAAAATGAACCACAGACGAATCCTCCTTCATCTCCCTCGGAACAATGTTCAGAGCCTCATAACGGACCGAGGGTTAATCAAGGCATCGAATCAAACACAGTAGTCATAGGTCCGCCCCCAACTCCAAAACCAAAACCAAGTCAAGGACCGCGGGTGCGTGTTAACGGAAAATTGATTACCAACGAGAAAAAGGAAAGGATAGAGGAAGCCAGTCATAGTCTGGTTGTCGAATTGCGTTGTTTACAGCTTGAGTCGATGGCTATCATGGAGGTTCTTGGGCAGAATAGCTCGAGCGATGTTGACAAGACTGTGAGAGAACAAAAGAAGAAAGAATTACAAGACATCCGGGATACAGCGGTTTCTATGGAAGTTCCGGCAATCGAAGATGATCGACAGAGGGCGGCCAGAATCATTTTTGATATAATAGACACTAACATGCGACCTGTCGCAAATGGACCTGGGCCTGATGATGCGTTGAATTCTTCGCGCTGGTTCTCTCATGACAGATTTATGAATTACAATCAATTAATATCAGCTATAGAAAGGGAGGAAGACCGGCTAGAAGAACAAATTTGTACACTCTCCTATGGCTCTGAGGAGTACAAAAATCTAGAAAGTCGATTGGAACTTCTGGAAACAGAACAGGAATATTTGGAAAAGAGGGAGGATTTCTACGTTGATGAGACACATGACCACGAGAAATGGTGTGACGATTACGAAAATCATAATCCCCCTTTGATAACTGGAGACCCACGTGTTAACGCCGAATATGGTGCAGCGATAGGAAAATGGAGCTCACAAGCTTCACCGCAAACACTAGAGGAAGAGGAAAATGATCTTCAAAAGGCAATTAGAATGTCATTAATTTCATTTGGCAAAACTGAACGGATCGTGCCGGTGAAAGAAGATACCAAGGGTAAACAAAAACAAGTCAAGCCGCGACTTGTTCTGACTATACGGAAAGATGATGAGGGTTCGGCTGCACAAGGGCGTACACCAATCCACAAAAGTACTAAGCTTGCAGAGGTTATGTCATCTGAATCGCATTGGAAAGACAGTACATCACTCGCGCAGTTTCAAGATGACTCAATGGATGAGGCTGCTGCGTTTGAGAAGGCCAGGGCTATATCGCGTGCACAGTATCGAAATGAGACTCCGCCACCTGACGATGATGATTATTAGTGCAGCTGAGACGATATAGACGGGAGAGATGGAACTGAGAGTAAAAGAAGGGCCAAGAAACAGGTAGGAAAGGACTTGAAGTTTGTCTCATACGATGATAGTAAGGATGGTACTATCTGGCTTGTGCTCAGGAACATTGATATTTGACTCCACAGCTTCAAAAGTCTATTTCGGCAGAATCAATAGCTGCCCCATGGTTTGCATGGTTACTCACTTGACGACAAGCAAAAGTTTTTCACCAAAGAGATTTTTAACACCAAAAATGAGTTTATTATGGCAAAGAATGAACGTGGTTGTGTACTATCAGTTATTTGTTCTAGATCCCAATGTCGTGGAAGCGAAACGGGACGGGCAACCGCAAGGGGCTGCGGATAGTTATGCCATGCAGTGCATAGATAGCGTAGAAATTTAATGCAATTCATTTGGTAACACATGCACAAGGGTATCGGTACACATTTTATTTACGTGAGAAGAGGTGTTCCCGAAAATTTGGTTCCGCCAGCGCCGGAGCCGAGAGGATTCGGACCCGGTAACTTGGAACGGCTTGGAGATTAACCTAATGGTGGTGTGCAGAACGGAATGCTTGTTTGCCATGTGCGCGAAGGGATGGGATGACAGGGCTAGAAAGAACGGGATTTGGAAGATGGGATGGGATTTGTTTACTGATCAATTTGATTTGTTGCATGTCGGTAAGTTTAAGTTTTTTCCTACATTTCTGGGCACGAAGCTTCTAGTAATTGTGGTCTAGCGGTTATGGTTCTTTTCACGTGTGTCCAGCTCGTGTTTCAAGTAGGTTCTGTAAGGCTGAGAAATGGGATATGAATACATGTTTATAAAGTTTGACGTCGTGTCGATCAGGTGCAGAACTTTGATATTGTAGCACGGTCACGTTCCAGGAAGGAATTGTAGTTAAACTTTAACACTTCCATATTCTGTCTCCAGTTAAACCCCATCTTCGGGAAAAGCTGGACGAGCGTCAGGACAAAGACCACGAGAGTGCCTGTGTTCGACAGTGACATTATTTAAGTACTAAAAATTCAAAAACATTCGAGATACGTACCCCATTCTTGCCTTGAAGACGTGGGAGCGGAACTTTGATTGGCCGGAAAGCATTCCTTCCATTAGAAGTGGTAGGTGTGTGGTATAATTGGAGTTTGTAGGAGAATGGGGTATTGAGGCAGCAAACGAAGGGACAAGAGGTATATAAACCTGGGGGTCCTACCTCATAAGCATTTGATGGATTGATAAGTTTTTATTTAGATTGCGACTCCCTGCGGACTGTCAGCAATTGTCATTTTTATTTTCGAATTTGTTTTCATCACAATGTGTATTTTTGGCACAACGTTTTAGCGCTCGACTCGTCATGCTAATTTATGGTAGCAAAAGAGGAAGGTCGATACCCCCAAACTCAATCGATCCATTTGACATCGCCGGTAACAATTGCCACGCGATTCCTCCTTTAAAATCTTACCTGGAAGCAATTTGGAAGCAATTTATAGTCAGACAACAGGGGGTTTATTACGGCAGATCATTAAGGCAGACGGCATTGGCGTCCTAACGTAGTGTCGACTTCAAATCGGAAATCATACGACATGAAGGCGCTCAGAGTTCAGGATGTAAACTACGCCCACATAGTGAAGCTTAAAATCAAGTACACCTGGGCGATTGTACGTTAATTATTTCCATTTATTCCCATGGTTGGTACCAGATCGACGATATAGCCCAGGGGAATGGAATCTTGAGAAATTTATCGGCTAAAATCGCGTTTTGGTTCCGAAAAGGAGGTAATGTCAAAGATATCTAAAGATCAGGGCTGGACGTTCAGTGAAGTTGGAAAGCAGCTCGAGGCAGTCAACATCAATCATTAGGCCCCACCGGGAAAACATCGGAGGGTTGACAAGCTCACGAATTAAATGGCTAAGACAGTGCTAAGATAAGTCGAATCAGGTATCAGCGCTTCGTTCATATATTCCTGTCAATTAGCATGTACCATTAAGGTTCTCAAAGGCCCAGGTTTCGATCCTTCCGTCTATGGCTGTGGTAATACCATGGAAATGGATCTCGTCTTCCGCACGTGGCGTTTTCATGGCTGGTGGACTAAAGATGCGTATCCGTTGGGAAATTATTGACCTGGGGTCTTGCTCGCGCTACAAGGAACAGGGCTTCGAAATAAAGAGCACTGTGCAAACACGACAAGCGCGTAGAATCACAGACGTTTGCATGAAACAGAACTAAAGGATTCAGGATGAGGATTGCGACTTCCAACTTCAAGATGTTCAAAAGGATTGATGTGCAAGGAAACAGCGTTTACACATGGCAGACATGGTCATTGCATGGTGATATCACATCTTATCACACACATGCATTCCAGGTGTTATTATGACCTCGAACGACGGTGAGCATTAGCTTCCACCCCAATCCTTATGACGATATCACGGAATAATATCAAAGAAAGGAAAAGGACGGGACATCGGTTCATGTGACCGGTTCAAAAACCACGCTACTGTACGATATTAGTAGTCTTGGGGGTGGACTTTCACACATCGAAGAAAGTGGACATCGTCGGATATGACTCCCATTCCGGGCTATTGTTTACCGAAGTCCTTATATCTTTCGCTGGGATATCGCCATAAATTACCAAAAGCCAAGCCCATGGAGATTGGAATTGTGAAGATCTTCAACTGCTTGGGATTGTACGTACAGAGAGTCGATTTCTATTATAACTTATGGACCCCAACGAAAATTCCCATATTTTTCTAGTCCTCCAGCCTCACGAACCTCAAGGCAGCTGTTTTATGACTTTTAGGGTGAAAGCTAAACTACATTGGCAAGTCATGTAATCGGTTAGATACCCAGTTCCAGCAAACCCTTGACTCTATCGTTCCAGAGCTACAATAAGCGATGTCGTTAGCATCGCCAACGGCGGCACTTGATGGCCGCCGTAATTTCCATATCAAGCTAGGTGAGTAAAAGCTTATGGGGATTGATTTTGATTGATTGGCGTAAATCGCCGAAACGCTGTGAGGGATTCGAGTAGCGTGGAAATGTTTGCAGGGTGACAAGTGGTCAGATATCTGCGATAAGAATTTTCGAGTTCATGCCCCAACTGCTTAGTAAATACATCAACAGAGAAAATATCGATAAGGAAGGCAATTGGCAAATACCTAGGTTAAAAAAAAACCAATACAGAAAATTAATGGATGCAGCGGCGAGCGATAAATATATACAAACATGGGTTTGCGTGGAGGGGTAACCTGGCGCCCTTTGATTTGAGAATGATTGATGGGAATTGTGGGGATGCTGGTATACCATGTGCTTGGGGAACCAATTGTAACACCAAAGAGAAAACGTTTAACAAACATGATTGATGGTTTTTGCAAGGGAACGGCTGAGAACTACGAGGGTACTTTGTACGCATGATGCACCGGTGCCGATTCCTGATAGGTGATGGGTGTTAACGGAACAGACAACCGCACTTGCATTTGTAGAACCCGTGGTTGGAGAATCGAATAGAATAAACATGGTTAATGCCCGAGTAATCTTTGTGCGGTATCGTCGCTATGGAAATGTTGGATATGGGAATGAAGCCGAATGAGGTTCAAATTTCTATTCTCGTCGTGGCTAAATGCCTATCACACAAGACATGAAGTACCAAAGGATTTGTGAGCGGATATCCTACTCAACTAGGTAGCTTCACTCATTGACAGGTCGGGGTTTAGTATGTCAATTTGTCGCAATTCGCAATTGACTAGTCTGACCGAACACCCTGTCAGTAGTGGCAGTGGAAATCTTGAATAAACTAGTTGTGGAGAGCCCTGGAGGAACCATGTATCATCATGTATGTATGTGCACCATGCCCGATAACCGGTGTTTGAGTGGGTAAAACTTGGGAGTGTTAAATAAATGGAAATTGAGCCAGTGGTTAGATAGTATGATTGTCAGTGGAGTGGAAATTATTCCGTGACTAGATATATACCTTAGTGCTGGACCCCTCTTTTCCCCGTTCTTCGATATTTATTATATAGTCTGAACTCAATTACCAGTATTGGAATTAGGACAACAGTCAAAGCTTGAACTCTACTCTTATCATATCACTATCGTCGACATCAACATGTCTTCACTCACAAATTCATCATCATCCTCTCGCACATCTTCAATAAGTTCAACATCGAGTTCGAAAAGTTTGAATGACAGTACAAATGCAGGTATCGGGAAGAAGAAGTTTTGCTGTAGTTTCGCGGGGTGCGGAAAATCGTTTTCAAGGAGTGAACATTTACACCGTCATGCGTTAAATCACAAGGATGGAAATCATACCTGTTTGCGATGCCGTGCACATTTTCGACGTCGAGATCTTCTTGGTAGGTGACATTATTTTGCTCTCCAAAATCTTATCCTAACGTGTAATTTAGACAGACACATGAATCGTCACAAGGAGAAGGATGATGAAGCTGGTGGCGAGGGTCTAGGTGTATTGGCTACCAGAAAAAGACTTTGGAGAGACGCAGACGGAAACATTGTTGCTACAAGAAGACCATCATATGTGCAAGAAGGCACCAAACGCAGACAAACAACCACGAGAGCAGACAGAAAGATGAAAGTCAGCATTCAACCAGATTCTCAAGACCAAGTCGGCAGTCACCAATTACTTTCTCCACCAATGAACACGCCCACTATCAGATCAAGGTCGCCATCTGCAATTGTGGTGGATAACGGAAGATCATATCCTGAAGCTGAAGGCCACCAGAGATTTGAATCACATCACTCTGTTCCATGGAATGGTATGACTGCATCAATACCATCACCTCCAACCTCAGAATCCAGCATTCACTCAGCAGGCCAATCTCCAGCGCCTGAACTCGGTGATCTCGATGGACTATACGAAGAAACCACATGGCCTGCAATTCCAAATGGTCTACCTCAAGCTCCTTCTCTCAATCGCCAACTTCCCGAGCCTACCGAATACAACATGGGACCTTCACATCATTGGGGCTCGCAACCCTTCCAAACATTCATGGGGGCAATGCCGGAGGTTCCTGGGAGCTACGATGATATTTTCAAGCCAGATCCGGGAATGTACGAGTGGCAAATGCCGCAATGGAATAATCAGATGCTGATGTCAAGAGTGAGAGAGGAAAAGCCTGGGTACGAGACGCAAGAAGAGCCAAAGAGGGAATGGGGTTATTCATATTCTGCGCAAGGAGGCAATTTTCATAGGACCTATGGTGTTGGAAGATGTTGAGATGGGAAATGAAATCATGAATAAATGAATCAATGGTTATGAATACACCGATCTGGTTCTGTTTAAATATTGTTGTGAAATTAGCGGTTGATACCATGGAAGTTTTGATAGTTTTAGCAATGAAAGACATTAGCTGTTGCTGCTCCCAATCTCGTGTTCGTTCGATTGGCAAAATCCGAAAGGACGATTTTGTGCGACTTGTGTTTCTCAAGCTTTGATCTCACCAACAGAGTCATTCTGAAAGTCACATTCAAAGCATCAGTATAGGTAATATGAATGCACCGTACTCGAAACTTTTCATTCAATCCATATAGGGAATACTAGCGAAAGGTGTCACGGCGACATTGTGCACAGTCCGGAGCCAGGGTCTGAGGGGCAGTTGGGGGCAGTCTTCCCAAGATTGCCACAGGCCAAAAATAAGACACCGAGCACATGGATGAAAGGACCACTCACGATCCCCGTAACTCGTCCGTAACTCGTCCGTAACAACTCCTTTTGGTAGCCTGCCTTGTCTGGGAACACGGGATATCCATTGACATACATGTACCCGCCCGATATCTGTCTTCTATCATTGGCTCCAAGGGCGTGATCCCTTCCAAGTGCTCTTTTGCCTGATGTTACACAGGCAAGCTGCAACCGCTGGCTTTCAACTATGAATAGTTGAATCCTTCACCCCTTAGCACGTTGTCGATGACTTTGGATGCATGGATAGCTTGATTCCTTGACCCAGAAATGTGGAACCTCCGATATTATCCTTGTTCAATATACACATGCTACATCAAAAACCTAGATCCATGTTTATGGAATTTTTGAGAAGACTGTTCTGTGGACCTGACGTTGGGGAAATGAGGAAGATGAACTGATAACGATTTTGGCCATACATTAGCGAGTCCGAAGAATTATTTGGGATGGAAACCCTGTACCATTTCCAACATCAAAAAGCGCTCGAGCGAATTTCATTTCAATCAAACGCGTCTTAAAATAAAATGTCAGTATTGAACCCCTTAATAAATAAAGATGCATGGTAAAAGAATCTAGATATCTGAACAATCGAAATCGAGTACCTAGGAAATCACATAAGGTTCAAGGCGTATTCATTTCGGCCATCAAACAAATGCATGGCGATCTATCTTCGTCGCCTACATACTAAAAACTTCCATTAAGGTTTAGTCTATACGAACTATCGTATCAGACGCGTCGAACCCTAATCATGCTATAGTAAGCCTATATCAGCATGCAATTCTGGATTTTTCAATACGTCCGTAAGATGGAATATTGAGGGAGAAAAAAACTTACGCATGATCGGAGATTTTCCAAGTTCTGCAAGCAGGAGATGTCTCCTTCCAAAAGGACGCGAGCCTCATGTATCACTGGCTATACAACGGCTAAACCATCGACCAACCTCTTCCGTATATGCAGCAAATGGTGAGTGTGTGCGATAATTTCTTTCCTGGCCTCGCTGGGGTACCCACTAGGATACTTCACACTGCTACTCTAACCCCAGTAAAGTTATGATCACACGCTTATTAGGCTCCGGGGAAATGGTGGAGACTCAAGCATGAAAGCTTGTACTCGTGCGGC
Organism: Botrytis galanthina; assembly: GCA_004916875.1. Classification (NCBI taxonomy): domain Eukaryota; kingdom Fungi; phylum Ascomycota; class Leotiomycetes; order Helotiales; family Sclerotiniaceae; genus Botrytis; species Botrytis galanthina. The sequence continues at coordinate 53,046 of PQXL01000102.1, forward strand.
CAGAAAGTATGCAACTCCGGCGCTAAATACGCTATATCGGCTTTAGTAGGCCAATGGAATCCACTGCTTCTTTTAATCCCACTATATTAAATGGAGATTTGGAAAAATGAATCAATTGAATGGTTCGCTTATATTGAGGCCCTACTACTTTCGGCACAGATTTCATTGATTTATACCCCCTTTAAGCACTAGGAGGCTTCCCCACAGTGGCTTAATCCTATTGAGGCAGGAGTTGCATACTTTCTGGCCGCACGAGTACCACTTAGAGGTTCACCGCCTGTTTGAGGAAGGTTATCATCGGATGTTCCACAAGATGTTGATGGAGCATTTTGAGGAATGTAGTCGACATAAGAATGGAGAAATGTTCCGTTTGATATTGAAAGATAACAGTGACGCGACGCTGCAGTGTAACAGTAAAGAAAGAATTGATGGCTTACTGGTCGCGGTACTTAAGAGCGAACTTCCGAGCCATCGGGGAAAATTATGTACACGTGACCATAGTAAGAAATTTTCGACTATTTCCGATCATGTTTGGCGGAAACACATCTGAGGAAGTCTTCATTGAGTAAAGAGCGACGGAAAAGATGAACTTGTGATATATTACTGTTATCTTCTTGAAACCTAAGGCCTCTGTCCTTTCTTGGCTATGATTCTTCACCCCTCGGAGATTGCACAATACCAGACCAACAAGGCCGAGAATGCTGCTACATCTAATGATTTATCATATAATGTCCAAATATGCTCGATATGGCTCTTATTGACAGATCTTCGACGTTTGGTCAATTCAATGACATAGTGGCTTGATTCTTGACTTCACAAATGCTAGGCGGGAATCTTGACACAGAGCTTGTTTTGCATAGGAACAAAAATAGAATCTGATGAACTTAGTAAAATCATACATAATGGTTGGTTTTCTGTTAAAAGCCTAATATAGTCTACCCCCCTGGTGGTACACCTTCTTGTAAGATATACAAAGCTCATCTCTAAAAATGGCAACTCTCAGTGCAAATTATATCTCGGTTAGAGTGACAGCCAGTCGCGATGTAAGTATTCCAAAATATTACCACCCATAAAGGGGTCACATTATTCCTAGCGTATCGCTGTCAGTTGACATTACCACTGTCAATAGCCTTTCCCGGAGCTCATTTTCGAGTATAAATACGCTCTTCGTTGCATTCATTCCGCTGGGGCTGTTGCGAACCCTTCGCCAGACGGGAATACACAGAAGAATTGAGATCTTCAAAACGAATAGCGCAAAATTTCATCCACTCTGTCGGCAAATTCAAGTGAATACAGTCCAGCAGCGTCACTCTCATGGGAAGCGCGACGATGGTTCGAACTACTCCCTATCGATTTAATAGTTCCAGGTTCCGACAATGTGGTCAGGCTGCAGCCACATCTTGCATCTCCCAACTTGTGGCTTCGGCTTTCGACAAATATGGTTTCAAGAATGTCCGCAATGTTCAATATCTAGACAGAGCATGGTGAAACGTCGTCATCCTGCTCCATTTAAATTTGATTTCATAGTTGACGTCTAATAAATAACCTTTCTCTGCATAGAATTCGAAGTGTTCTGCCTATGGTTTGATCTCGTGCCAATAGCAACGTTCGTTCCGGATCAGCATTCCGTTCGTACATTCAGAAATCATTTCCAACTGCATACCAACAATAACTAAGCGGTTGTATTCCGCTTTTCAAATATGAGTAATACGGTTAAGCATCATTTTCCAGTTTCGATCGGAACTTTCGGTCCCTGAACCAACAGCAAAAGTGTTGCTCGACGCAAACGAGGTTTATCTCTTTTTTGGTCAAACAACATTCTTATCATCGTTTTTGGCATATTTGTATTGAGTGACATACTCTCATAGATCGCTTCCTTCGTTCTCTGCGGTATCTTACTGTTACTGTCAAATTTGATTCCAATAAAGGCACTGCGAAAACTAAATAAGTCATGTCAGAACTTCAAGCATCTGCAAGTAATTAAAGCATAAGTCTCATGAATATTCCGACTAACAGCAGAAGTAGATTACAGCCTTGCAAGGAAAGGTTGTAGCTCACAATGATCCAGACTATCTGTCGACACAGAACTCTTACCTCTCAGCCCAAGCTCGTTCATTGTTTCCAGCATGCATAGCAACACCAACTGCAAATACTGAAGTTGCGACAATAGTGAAAATACTCGTAAAGGGCGGAGTGAAATTTGCCATCCGAGGCGGCGGTCACTCATTGAATGCCGGAGCTGCGAATATTGAAAGCGGAGTCACCATCAATCTTCGAGCTTTGAATAAGGTAGAGGTCAACAAAGAACAGACGGTAGTATCCATTCAGGGCGGCGCGGAATGGGGCGAGGTTTTATTCTGTTTTAGATGGTTTGGGATTAACTACAAGCGGCGGGAGAGTCGCCGATGTTGAGGTTGGAGGATTGACTACTGGTGTTATGAGATAATTGGGCCTTCAAATCATTGCTGAGACTTCTCATGACTAATTGAATGGCTCGCTAGGGGGTATCTCATCTTTTAGTGCTAAGGAGGGTTTAGTGTGCGACAACGTCGAAAACTACGAAGTCGTCACCGCCGAATAGATTCTTGTAAATGCCAACCGCTTCGAAAATCGCAATCCATGGCAAGCACTGAAAGGTGGCTCCAATAACTTTGGAATCGTCACATGCTTTGACATTCGAACTTTTCCGCAAGAGAATTTTCTTGGTGGCTGCATCGTCCACGATATTTCGACACTTGACTCACAGTTGGAAGGGGTTGCGGATCTTCTCGAGAATTTCGACCCCTACGCTGCAATCATGATGAATATATCATGAAATCAAAAGCGAAACGGATATTCGATTTTCAACAATCTCGAGTATACGAAAAACGACACGAATCCGAAGGCGTTGAAACCGTTTCTTGATGCGAAACCTCAATATTTGAATACCATACGTATTTCTAATCTCGCAGACTTCGCTACGGAGACTGGGAAGTATGCTGCGCCTGGCTTACGGTTCGTTCCCATCTGATATGATAACTGGAGCTTGAACAATGAAATGCTGACTATGAATCAGTAATCAATTCGCAACCACCACCTTCGGCGGAAGCTTCGACTTTTTGCAAATCGTCCATTCAATCTGGAAATCAAGAATCCCTTCTATCTCTTCTATCGTTGGAGTAAACTGGGCCATGACAATCCAACCCCTTCCTATTGCTGCAATGAATCAGCCCGAGAAAGTTAATTCTCTTGGCCTCTCAACTTCATCAGGTCCTCTTACTTTATTTCTCCTTTCTTATAATTGGGAGAATATTGAAGATGACGAAGAAATAAAGATGGCCGCGAAGGAGTTGATTTCAGATATCGATGAAGCGGCATGGGCAAAGGGTGTAGGCAATGATTTCAAATATCTGAATTATGCGGCAGGTTGGTAGAGCCCATTAGGAGAGTACGGGGAGGAGAGATTGGTGAAATTTATGACCCCGAAGGTATATTTCAAACATTATGTGAAGGGGGATTCAAGATTTCTAATGCCTAGAAATTCAGGGGGGTAGAGTGAAGTTAATTGAGAAGAGTGCCTCTGAATTTTCCCAGTTTATGGGTACTAGCCCTGGAGGTGTAGAATGATGCCAGTGAATATAGACGCGATCCTGCTGCACCTATCTAAGAGAAGAATCAATAAAATTCTCATCTGTCATTTTGAAAATGCCACAGAAAAGCGAGTAATCGAAATGTTCAGTATGGTGTTGGAAATTATCATACTGGTTTTGTCTCGTGTGACTTTTCTCGTGCTGAAAGGATCCAGCTTGGCAATTTTACACAAGTGTCAATATTACTGAATTTACAACTTATTCCCTATTCTTCCCTCGCAATTACCATTCAGCTACGATGAAAACTCGAAAGTGGGCGGCCATGGTGGGCAAGAAGTAAAAGCTGTATCTAATTTCATGTCCACAGATTCTTAAAATTTCTTACTTAATTGTAATAATACAGAAACTGAATGACGTTCGAGCAAATCACTCCTCCCAAATGAATTGAACCCCCTAAGCCACCCAACAAGACCCCCGCGCCCAAATGAAAGTACACCTCCGAACAGATAAGACCCCTCGCCGAAAGACGATAGTTTCAGGCTCAGAGCGATCCTACTATATGAGTTAGTCTCAATTCGAAAAACTCTCCAGACAACAGCTCACCTTCTACCTCGGTGTTACTACTTCTTCGCTCTCTTCTTGTAACTTTCGTAACTTCCATACACTCCGTAATTACCATATTCTCCATACGCACCGTAAGGATTAGCCGTTGTGGAAGTTTTGGCAGTCGCCGTACTAGCACTTGGGGACGTTGCGCTTGAGGTCGGAGTCAAATTGCCAGTGCCGCTTGCACTAGGATCTAAAGCACCGGCCACCACGCCAGCAGCCATGGCCAGTGCCAATGCAAATTCAGGAAGGAACCTCATGATATGGGTATACTGGGGATTCGAGAGAGTAAGTATGGAAATTCGGACGTGAAGGTGGGTGGAGAAGGATCGGATGTAAATGATGAGATGAGAAGGATGAGAGAGATGGAATTTGACGGGAGCATATATAGACCCAAAGAAAGAGGATGATGATGATCATGCAGACGATAGAAACCAGGACTAGTATGCTGGTAATGAAGTTGGTTTCATCGTACATAACGGGAAGGGAGATTGGAGGAGATTATGTGAGTACCGATGAGGTACAGTTGGATTGGCTAAACGATGAGAGTTGAATGTTATATTGGGAAAATCTGTTCAAGTAAAATTGTATGTGGATCGGAAAATGATGGAATTCTATTTGGGAAATAGTAGTAGTGATAGACATTAAAATTAATAGCAATGGACACGCCCTTCAGCCAGCTATCATTCGCGGTAATACGCAACAAAAATAGAGTTTAGACTAATTTTATCGATCGAGTATCCCACATGTACGAGTCTGAGCAAAGCATCTGGCATGTGAGGTACTTCCATGTCTTGACAGGAAAATCTATCAGAACATATCTTGGTTTTTGAAAGCCTTCAGAAAACCATCACATAAGCATTGTGTAAGGCCATGTTTCACAATACGAAGTGTTACTTTAATCCGACGTAGCACTGTGGTACAGAATTGAAATTCTGAGCGCACAAGATAATTACAAAGCGAGCATATCGCCGGCGTCGTGATACAAACATAGATATTGGCTTGCAAGGCTATCACCCCAAGATAATGCATCTCCAGGATTTATTATAGAGCAAATGGCTGAATGTGAAGTAGAAATTCCCCGGTTTGATATATTGTGATTGAAGAGATATAATGAGCAAACAAAATACTCCTTCACACTTACGACAACGACGATGATCTGAAAAAAAAATCAGTCCCAGTGTTCGATATAATAACTTGCTTGAGTTGTACAAATGTTTCATACTTCTGAAGACATTGTTTTGGAGAGAAATGATCACTAAATCAAGCGGCGGGACAGACCAATACTGACTCCAGATCATTACTTCACGATAGATTCAACCTCAATATCTCAGACATGAACCGTACACTGATGCAGATCAATAATCGTCGAGAAACGCCATCCATCTTTCTGAAGTCTCAAGATGCCGTTTATCCTCGAAACCATCCCAATACCAAACATCACATACCTTTATCTTCTCAGAATCAAATATTCTTCTGCACAGACAGTTGATAATCAAATTTCAAAATGAGAACCAGGCTCACGGATAAAATTTATGTTTTCGAAGAGACTCCTCGTCAAGCGGGGCCAACAAGTCGAACACCCCTTCTAGAACCCGAATATAGAAGGCAAGAAGAAGAAGATGAAAGTCTTTGCTCGCAGATTCTCTTAGTCTTAGTCTTCTTCATCTTTTTCATTAGTATCTGCTTAATCGGCTTCTGGGTTGGTGGGCGTTGGGGTCGCAGCACTGAAAGACTATGCGCGGGTTATATTTCACAATATTGTAAGTTCGCCGTTCTGTATGATTGTTTGCCGAAGGTAGCAATAGCTAACGGTGCTATCACAGCCCCAGTTCTCGAAGACCTGAGCCTTACGTATACCACGATGAGTTTTAATGGGTCACTTCCACAATCTAATGAGTATCGCCAAGATGCAGGTCAGGAAGTTGATGCGGTCTGGAATGATTTGGGAATCAACTATCGTGACATCGTCATTCCTGCAACATTGGCCGCGAGGTCCGGAATCACTACTGATCATGTAACAATCAGTGAGAAGTATGGTGGCGGCTACCGAGCTAATGTTGAAGGTTTGACCCATCTTCATTGTTTGAATCTGCTTCGACAAGGATTGTGGTATAACTATGACTATTATCAAAAGAAAGGAGAAGGCGCTTTCGAGAATGACATTCCAATATTAAAGCTTCACGTCTGTAAGTTACCCGTGTGGAAAGAACTAAAAGAAATGCTGACCTTTGCGGCTTCGATAGCTCATTGCCTTGATATTCTTCGTCAGCAACTGATGTGTACAGTTGACATTGGCCTTATGGGTAAAATCTGGGTTCATCCAGAAGCCCCAGAGGCGTGCCAAGATTTCAATACAAAACACCAGTGTCGAGATTTCGATGCTGTGAAAAATTGGGCTGAACAGCGACAAATGCCCGTGGACGTACCGGCCGACTTTTTCCAGCAACCAGATGAAGGAGATACCGTGTATTCGACATATCCATGAGCTATAATGTTAGATCTAGGGGAACGAGCTCGTATGTAGAAGATTCCAAATGTTGGACATACTGTGCCGCGAGTGCTTTCATGCTGTCCGGAGTGAAGAAGTGAAAATCAGGGGTACCGCATTTTGAATATTCATCCTCGGGGGTTTCAGTCAGTTGTACCAAGACTGCCAATCTACAGAAGATATCTGACTTGTTAAAAATAATTCTACCTGGGTGTGGAAATTTTTGGCATTTGTTATGATGACCTAGTTTCCTGGTCAATCTAGATTAGTCAGCGGAACATCAAACTAACGCGTTTGCATCTTAAGAAACAAAACTCGCAATAGAACCCTTACAAATCATCATCAAATCCATTCAAAAGCACATAATTCTTATGATTAAACATCTACAGGTTCCTATGCAATCTGTCTGTAATTGATCAATCTCAATCAGAAATATGGTCAAAGTCTTTCCTAAGGAAAATTAATGAATGGAATTCGCGATTATCTTTAAACAAAACCCAACACCGACGCTCTTCAGACAAACCATCATGGCATTCTTCCTTATGTCGCCTTCCCTCAATACTGAACGCCGCTAGATAATCCTTCAGCCTCGAGCCTTTCTTTTTCTCTCTTCGCCTTCTGGATATCAAGGGACATCTTCACTGGTCTGACGCCTGGTGTCTCAAACACAGTATCAATTTCCTCCAAAGTCAATTCAGAGGTCTCTGGGAATACGAAATATGAGAGCACTAGTTGTATGAGATTATACCCAACATACACGACCCAAATCTTGTATCCAATTTTCTGGATGCCAACCGAGATGCCGTAATTCTGAACTGTTCCAGCTGCACCTTGTACGAGAGCATACAAACCCATACCTTTCGCTCTCATATCAAGCGATAAGACTTCAACGGGGTAAAGATTATGCATTGTTGCGATTAGCAAAGAGGAGCAAGTTTGGAACAAGAAAAGCCAGGTCACAACGAGCCCAGCATCCACTTTGCTCTCGTTCAATGTGTATTGCCAGGAGGTTATTGTAGCGGCTGTTTGTAAGAGAATGAAACTGATTAATCCGGCAAAGATTAAAGTCCTTCTTCGGAATCTGTCAACTATAAAGGAACCACAAAGAGTAAACACCAGATAAGTCGCATTTAGTCCGAAGTTCATACCCAGCTGCTCGGTGGTTCCTGTAATTCCGACGGTATCTAGAGCGGGTACAAGATACTGCCCAATGATGCCGCCACCGTTCCACTGTTGAAATATTGAGTACAGTACAAGAACGAGCACTCTATACTGTGCTGGTCTACCATGGAATAGCACACGGTAGTCCCACCAAGCATGGTTACTTTGTCTCTCGTTCTGCAGGGATTCTTCAATCTGATTTGCAACAATAGTGACCAAAGGATGATCCACGTTATTGCCTTCTGTGGTGTGCATCTTGGCGATAACCCTCTTGGCCTTTTCCATTTGTCCTCTCATGATGAGATAACGTGGCGATTCTGGTGTTAAGGGGTAGATGAACAAGCACACAATCAATGGAAACAATCCTTCCAGAACCAGAGGAATTCTCCAGCACCAGTCTGATTCAATGTGAGCTAATCCTATTAATCCGGCGTTCATACACAAGCTTCCGACTTGAAAGCAAGCTCCAAATATCCCAACAAGTCGACCTCTGAGATGTGTTGGGGCCACTTCAGCGACGTACTGGGGACTGGACATGAGTGCTGAGCCAAATCCCAAAAAGAAGCGGCCGGCCATGAACATTGGCATGTTTACCGAAAACGCTTGCAGAAGAGATGCAACTAGAACAATAAAATTTCCTGCGAAGTTGATGCCCCGTCGTCCGATAATATCAGCAAATGCCATGAATGGGGCGCCACAAATCGTTCCGATAGTCATCAACGCGTTCAAGGTACCATAAGTCACACCGCTTGTGCCAAATCCGAAGTAGGTGTGCCAGGGTTTGAAGGCATTGATTCCGGAAATGACGGCCCAATCGATCCCGTATCCAGCGGCACCACAGCCTTGTACGAACATCATCAGGAAGATCCGAAACGAAGTCCATGATTTGAATTGCAGCGATTCTTGAGATAATAGGAATAAGTCCTCTTCAGTTAGACGAGCGATAGTGACTTCCTCCACATGTTCTTCGGCATGTTTGAAGTCGCCCAGGCCTTCTGATACAACTGGCTCCAGCTTATTATCGTACCTGGGTGACATTGCGTTCCTGATTCAGATAGTGAACTTCTTCGAGGCAAAGGTCAGATTCGCGTGCTCAGGGGATTTTATGAAGACAACTTGAGAGTTTCCTTCTTTCTATTTGGAGGCTTTGCTTCGGATAGGAGATCTATTCTTCTAGGTGTCCCTGATGGGCAAGGGAGATGGGGGGAGGAGTGTATTAGGAAATTTGCAAAAGACCACCACTCCACAATAATCGTATGACTCCCGAAGTATTCCTTAGAAAATTAACTTCGATATTCAGTTTGGTTATATAAGGAAATCCATTTGGATTCCAACCAATCATGTCACATGTCCCGTGCGGGACAACGGCCCTTGCCACCTCCCGGTGTCACCTCATTTTCCCCCGCATTATCTCTCCTCCGCAACCCCAACAGTTGGTAATTATCATCGAACAAAGAGTTTCTATTGATGGATTTCTAGACATTCGTTTAGCCTGTTGTCTGTGCGTGAAGAAGCTTCCTGGTTAAATTGATCCCTGTCATCAGATTCAAAGCGATTGGATGAAAAGCGAATTTTGGCGGAAGAGAATGCGCCGAAGCTGGCCGCATTCGTCTTTGGACAGCATTGGCCTCCATGGAAAATTGATATCTAGAGCATGTCTCAATATTAGAATACTAGACAACACTTTGAACATCCAAGATGGCCCCCTCTAACCTGGAAGAAACTCTCCATTACACGTCACCTGCAAAGGACTGGTCGGAAAGTTTGCCTGTGGGCAATGGCCGATTGGGTGCAATGGTCTATGGTGGCACGTCAAGGGAAACGCTTCAGTTGAATGAGAACTCAATCTGGTATGGCGGTCCCCAAGATCGTACACCTAAAGACGCGTTCAAAAACCTAGACCGTCTGCGACATTTTATCCGGATAGGCGACCATGCAGAAGCGGAAAAATTGGCTGAGCAGGCATTTTTTGCCACTCCTCACAGTCAACGCCATTATGAGCCACTCGGAACGCTGACCTTGGATCTTGGGCACGACCCAGCAAAAGTAAGCAACTATTGGAGAGGACTGGAACTGTCAACAGCGAATACGACTACGGAGTATGACCATCTTGGAGTTAGATACAAACGCACCGTCTTCGCTAGTTATCCTGACGATGTATTGGTCGTTCAATTGGAGTCGTCCGAGAAAGTGGAGTTCACCATCCGATTATCAAGATATAGCGATCGAAAATTTGCTACCGATGAGTTCGTCGACTCTATTGAAGCCCAAGATGGGACTATAGTGATGCACGGGACACCAGGTGGACGAAATAGCAACAATTTCTGTTGCGTTGCCAGCGTTCAGGAGTTAGCTGGTGATGGTAACGTTAAGACCGTGGGGAATCGTGTTATTGTGAACTCCTCAAAGGCTATAATCATTGTTTCTGCACAGACAACATTTCGCCATGCGGATCTGGAAGCTAAAACCCTGACCCAAGCAAGGAAGGCGCTCTATAGCCATGTTGATCTTTTTGAAAGACATGTTCAGGATTACAATTCACTATATGGGCGTTTTAAACTTCGACTTTTTCCCGATGCGGCTCACATACCCACGGATGAGAGGCTGCTTATCGCTCCAGATCCCGGTTTAGTGGCTTTGTATGCTAACTATGGTCGCTATATTCTCATATCTTGTAGTCGACCAGGAGATAAAGCTCTTCCTGCGACTTTGCAAGGGCTATGGAATCCATCATTCCAGCCTGCATGGGGCTCTAAATACACGATCAACATCAATACACAGATGAATTATTGGCCAGCTAATGTCTGTAATTTGGAAGAATGTGAAGATCCATTATTTGATCTGCTTGAACGGATGGCACATCGTGGGGAGAAAACCGCTAGAGTTATGTACGGGTGCCGTGGTTGGACATCCCATAGCTGTACAGACATCTGGGCTGATACAGATCCTCAGGATCGTTGGATGCCAGGCACACGTGAGTCATCTCTAATTCTTAGTTTCGATGATCTACTTAACTAAGGTGATCCTAGTGTGGCCCATGAGTGGTGCTTGGCTTTGTACTCATATTTGGCAGAGACAATTGTTTGGAGGCGATCATAATCTGAAATTCCTCCAAAGAATGTTTCCTGTACTACGTGGAAGTGTTCAATTCATCTTGGATTTTCTTATCAAGGATTCAACAGGCGAATATTTAATAACTAGTCCGTCTTTGTCCCCGGAAAACTCTTACATCGACCTTAAAGGTCAAAAGGGTGTTTTGTGTGAGGGTTCTGCTATCGATATACAGATCATCAAATCACTCTTCGAGGCATTCCTGTTATCTGTAGATTTGCTGCAAATAAATGATGAACTGACTGAACCTTTGAGATTAGCTCAAATCAAACTACCGCCTTCAGAAATCGGTGAATTTGGACAACTACAAGAGTGGCTTCAAGACTTCAAAGAATATGAGCCGGGCCACCGTCACACATCGCATCTTTGGTCTCTTTATCCAGGGGACTCGATTCACCCTTTAGAGACGCCAGATTTTGCTTCTGCTGCTGAGGTTACGCTGCGTCGCCGAGCTGAGAATGGTGGAGGTCATACAGGATGGAGTCGAGCCTGGCTCATCTGTCTTCATGCCAGGTTACATGATTCGGATGGCTCTTTGGGGCACATTCTCAGGTTGCTGGGAGACAGTACATTACCCAACTTACTAGATGTACATCCTCCCTTCCAGATTGATGGGAATTTTGGCGGATGTGCTGGTATTGTCGAAATGTTAATACAGTCACATCAAATTGATACCATTCAAGTCTTGCCAGCCTGCCCTAAAGAGTGGAGATCAGGGGAGTTGAGTGGTGTTAAGGCAAGAAATGGATTTGAACTTGATATTGCTTGGGACGAAGGCGTATTAACGAAGGTCGTGGTACACTCGCGACTTGGTCGTACGAAGCAGATTGTACTCCCGGATAATACTGTGGTTATAAATGGCATTGGAGACCACCGCTTAATTTGATGCGAAATTCTATATACATCCACATACACACTGAATTCTCATACCATATCCCATGCTTATTTTCCTTCAATCATATAGGTAAAGAGGTCTTTGATAACAGTTGCAGACTTCTTTGGGTATCTTTTTTTTTCTTTCGACTCAAAATCTATGAAGGTTACTCCAAATCTATCAGTAAATCCGGCAGCCCACTCTATATTGCCAGTCAGTCATTTGTAATTATTGGAATTCGCGAAGTCTTACCCCAGTTGTCCGTGAAGGTCCATACAAAGTAAGATCTGATGTCTACTCCATCTTCTTTGACGGCTCTTGCTAATGCACCAATATATCCCTCAAAAAATTCGATCCGGAACTTGTCATTCAAAAACTCGTCAGTCGGTGCTGTTTCACCTTTCGCAGTAGTTCCATTCTCAGTTATGAAGATGGGAACGCCATATCGAGCCCAGATCCAATTCAAGAGCTTTCGGAATCCATCTGGACATGTTCTCAACCAGTAAGTATCACTCTCGGGTCCTCTCACCACCCCTTTAGAATTAGTATCCAGCTTATCGATGTTTCCTGAGTGATCATTGATATCCGCTGGACCTTCTCGATGTTTCACAAAGAAGGTCGTATAACTATTCATCCCATAGAAATCCGAACTGCCCAAGACCAATTTTGACTCCTCTTCCGTGAATTTTGGCAATCGATCCCCAAGTTGCGCACGCATACTAGCCGGATAATCACCCGTCTTATATACCGGATCTGCAAACCACGCGATTTCAAATTCTCTCGCTCTTTCTGCGGCTTCCACATCCAACGGATCCTCCTCGTCCCATGGTTCCGAGTAATTTCCATGTAAAGTGATCATGATAGTTCCACCTTGCTTTTCCTTGAATTCCTCCCGATACATCTTTACCACATGAGCATGGCTTACCAATTCTGTATGGCCAACGGTAAACGGCTCGGTGCTCGAATCTCCCTCCTCATTCAACTCTCGATTTGATGACCGTCCAGGCGCATGTACACCGGCTGCATAACCCGCCAATGTGTAAACACCCGGCTCATTATAGGTAATCCAATTCTTAACCCTATCACCTAACGCTTCAAAACAGACTCTCGCATACCTCACAAAATCAGGAGTGTACTTCTCCTTATTCAACATACCACCATATCTGTCCTCCAATGCTTGAGGGATATCCCAGTGAAAGAGAGTCACAAAGGGAGTAATTCCATTTTTCAGTAATTCATCCACAAGTTCACTGTAATATTTCAATCCCTTTTCATTGACTGGATCATCCTTTCCTCCTAGAGGGATAATTCGCGACCACGAAAGCGAAAACCGATATCCAGTCACACCGTAAGACTTCATGAGGGCGACATCCTCGGAAGTTTTGTAGTAGGAGAGAACAGCATCGTCGCAGGTACTAGAATCTTTTACTTTTCCAGGTGTGTGGCCGAACTTGTCCCAAATGGAAATTCCTTTGCCGTCGACATTCCACGCGCCTTCCACTTGCGGCGCAGCAGTTGCGTAGCCGAAGTGAAAGTCGGGACGTAAGACGTCTTTGAGGTCTTTGAGATTTTCTGGGACTGGCATTGTGAGCGGCAAGATATCGAAACTTTTACTTCAGATGGTTTCGTAGATGGCTTGCTTGAACAGTTTTTAGTTATGTTATCTGGACTTCCTGCATCACGTTACAATTAATACTGTACAACAGTCAATCTGGTCATTTAACCCCACCTTCCCTCCATCGATTTCTATCATCAGCCTCTTCTCGTCTCACCCGCGCGCTCCACAACGAAGGCGGGGTAGTCCCTCCCCCACACCATTTTATTGGTGGAAGTTCATACACAAGGATTAGTACAGGCTAAATTGATATGGTCCCAAATACAATTTATCATCTCACTTTTTGGTTAAATCAGTTCCATGGTACGTTGTTGGAGCAGGGAGCGGCTCGTTTATGCATTTGTGAGCTGTATCTTTTGTGGAGATAGAGATTTTTCTCAATTCTTCGGTCCCGAAGTATTTTGTTGATTTGTGCAACTCTTCAGATACTTTGTTCTGGCTCCATTTACTAAGAAACTGGGCAAACCGTTCGTAGAAGGATTTAAAGATGGTGAGTGCTTTCTGGGATAAAGGAAAATCACATGATGAGCGTATTCTGATAGACAATACAGGCACCTTATGATCAATTCATCCTGTTTGGTTGGTGGCATGAAGATGCTTCGGCTATGATATTCAGTACTGATATGGTTTACCAGGTGATAGTATCACTCAGTGCTCAAATGAACCAAACGGATTCTCATTTGCATCTGCAATTCAAAATGGTATGATTTGAAGTCTTTCGTATTGCTCAGACCTTGGTGATATAACGAAGAGTCCTATTTCAATATTTAGTCAAGACGCACTCCCTAACATTCCCAAATCAATTAGCATATGCCAGAAAACTCGACGTCATAAATAGAGGCTTCAGGTACGTTCCCATGAATTTTACCAATAAATATCCAGAGCATCTACTGATACACCTGAGCAGTGGCTATACTACCAACCATGCACTCGAAATACTCCCAAAATTCTTTCCTTCCCCTTCTCAAGCCAAAGTCCGTTTCCTGGTATGTATCACTCCCATCTTTCATAGTCACATCCAGAACAAAAGCTAAGTTAGATCAGCTCATCTTCTTCGGTGCAAATGATCTCAATCGTGGCCCTTCTACAAAGCAATATGTGCCTCTTCCGCAATTCGTTATTAATCTCAAAGCCATTATCTCCCACCCTCTCATTCAAGCTCATTCTCCGAAGATCATTCTTGTAACGCCGGGACCTGTCGATGAGGCAACATCCAGAATTATGAATGTTGAGTGGGCAAATTCGGATGAACCTAGACGGGTTAGTTGGACCAGAGAATATAGGGATGCGGTAAAGAAGGCTGGAGAGGAAGAGGGACTGGGTGTTGTCGATATTTGGAGTGCATTTATGGGGGCTTGTGGGTACGTCATGTGTCGGATTGTTCTCCTTGGAAACTATATAAACTATGCAAGGTTAGGGGAAACAAGAGGCTATGAACTAACGTAGATATCTTTACAGTTGGAAAGAAGGAGATGATCCTGCTGAGATGCCAGGTCTAGAAGAAAATGGCAAGGACAAAAAGCTCACGAAACTGATATACGATGGTGAGTAACCCACCAACACCCGCAATCAAATTACCAGAGCAATGTTCGGGTGGACTAATTGATATTCCAGGTCTACATTTTAGCGGCGAGGGCTATAAGATTCTCTTTGATGAAGTGACGAAGCTGATTGCCGAAAAGTATCCAGATGAGACACCTGAAAACATTAAGAATCCCATTAAGATGCAGTGGGAAATAGATATAGGTTGGTAGATTATATAGCTTCGATTCAGGGCAGAATTATTCGAGATTTAGATAAGAACAGATCAGTTTGATTGTTCATAGTGTATTTGCACTGGTCTTCAATTTACTAATGTTATAATCTAGCGAGATTCTCGCCTATCGCCATCAGACAATTATAGACTTGTTATTGCATGCAATAGAAGAACAAGATGATCCCGCCCAAGCGAGCTCGTGAAGTGAGTTCCTATGCAGTGGTCATACCAAGCTGAGCTGACATGTCTCATTCTGTTCAAGCCATGTTGACTCAGCAAATGACACCCGGCGTAACCTCGGCTCAGCCATATTATTGTTGCAGCTCAGCTCAGCATTGAGATGGCTACCTAATCTCAATATGTATAAAACGTTCAAGAGGTGTTTATAGCTAGCAAGATCTTTGAAACTGTGTCTCTGCTTGAATATGGCTTTGAAAACGCCTTGGCTAATATGCACAACATGTCAGACGATTCCTTACACATTATTCCAGAATGGAACAATCAACCACCCTCACCCGTTCTGGCCGAGCTTCTCTGAATTTACGAATTCTGCTTCGAGAGGTTGCCATACATGCACTTTACTATACGAAGCTATCCGAGAGCCTTTCAAACATCGATTGGAAGGGCAACCAATGTTTCTAGAACGCGGAACTATTGATAATGGTAATACCGAAGCTGTAACCTTGACAGTGGATCTTGCCTCTCTGCCCGATCACAGTACTTGGGCAGACGAATTCTTACGGAAGCATGCTGAAGATGAATTTTCTGGCTTCAAATATCTACCAATAGTTGATGTTAAACATGTCTTGGATGCTGGAGAGGTGCCTGAAGATGCACGAAATTTCAAGGGTAAGGTTTCATACAGAAATTGAGATTTGGCATACTGATTAACATCATAAGATCTTATCAGTTCGTATGAAGAGAGCGAAGGGGCGGTTAGGTATATCAAGCAATCCATGAGCAATTGTTTAGAAAACCACAAGTCAACATGCGATCGGGTGATGTTTCCAATCTCATCCGCTGCGTCACAGCGACACAACGCAGTCAACATTGTGTCCGGACGCAATGGAATGGTGATGGCGCCAACTCGACTCATTTATGTGGGTTCCCAGGATGCCGGCGATTCGCCAAAACTCGTCGATGGGCAGGAATGTCTTTATAGAGGCGGATATTTGATTCTCAGCTATTGCTGGGGAATGACACCTAAAGATGCATCATGGCAATTAACCACTACAACTATGCCGCTCTTTGCGACAGAGATCCCACTCAGCATCCTTCCACAGACGCTTCATGATGCAATTATGTTGACTCGCAAGCTAGGAGAGCATTACATCTGGATCGATAGTATGTGTATTCTTCAGGACTCAACAGAGGACTGGCAATTTGAGGCTTCTAATATGGCTTCCATCTATGGAAGTGCTGTTATGACTCTCGTGGCGGCATCTAGTTCAGTATATGGTGGTATGACGGATCGCCGAAACCCATTACGAAACAGTGCTGCTAGTCTCGATTTACAAGATGGCTCCACAAAATCAACCGTCTATATATTGCCAAACGGACAGCCTCGGAATACGCCTCTGCTTCCACCGACCGACAGTCGAGGTTGGTGCTACCAGGAAGATTTACTTTCCAGCAGACTAGTAAAGTTGACGCAAAAATCTATAATATGGCAATGTCTAGGCGACAAAAGCAACCCTAACACCCGATCACAGGGTCTGGAACAGCTCGTCCAGCATCCTCCTCACAGGTGGTACACACTTTGGTACCGCTTGATAGAGCAATACTCCAACAAAAGCCTAACATACCCAAAAGACAGACTCCTTGCATTTTACGGTATTGCATGCGATAAAGCAGCCAGTGCATACCTTGCCGGACTTCTCAAAACTGATCCTTGGGCAAGTCTACTTTGGTGCCGCGATGAAAACCAAATCCAGCGACGGCCGGGCCATAGATACAAGGAATATGTTGCGCCTTCGTGGTCATGGGCAAGTATTGATGCGCCTGTACTTTTCTATGAGGCAAATGCACGACATTGGAGAAAACCACAACTCGGTACCACGCTCCGAGATCCAGAACTCATTCATGCGGAGGTGCAGCCTGCTTCTTATTTCAAAACCGGTGCTATAAAAAGTGGGAGTGTTGAGATATCAGCCTATACTGTCATGGCTCGCACAGCGCCTGTCGAACCGTTTTTATTCAATACCAGACAGGGCTCTCATACATACGGGAGACGAGATTGTGTAGATACTCTTACCGGTGACGCGCTTGGATTGATTGTTTTCGATGTTGTACTAGAGGCAGAGGATGATATTTTAGTATGCTGTGCGCTTTTGCAGACGGGGAATATGGATTTGTGGGAGAAGAACGGGACTTCTGGGCTTGGCTTGGCATTGAGAGTCAAAGGAGCGACTGCGGAACACTGGAAGTGCACTCGAGTGGGATATGTCCAGTTCACATCTGCGTTTGGGAAATACGCGCAAAAGTGTCGTGTAGAAATCTCGTAGGCTTTCGACTCGATATTTAAGGGAATGGTGTTTCTTTATAGATTGTAGTTCCGAAGATTTGAGGCACTATGATTCTCAACAACATTTGATTTAAATAGCTTCAATTTGTCATCATCTTAGAGATCATAGTCGTTCCAGTCAAGCTCCGTCACTGTAGTATTAACTCATGTCGTGCCCCCTGGTAATGAGTATATTTTAAGCGAAGAGGTCGAATGGGCATCGGATGAATATCAAGAATAGTCCAGAGATCAGTGAAATGGTGGTGTAAATTTAACTGGGTAATCGGGATGGAGTGAGCAGGCCCTAAGCTTTTTCAGCAAAGCAATTAATGGCAGACTTGCAATGACATCATCATAAACAAAAGGAAAAGGGAAGCCTAGATGAATGCTGAGGATTTGGGGCTCAATACCTGGAGTGTCCTCAAGGAGAATAATCAATTGGCGTTCGGTCTCCAAGGACAAATACCGATGCCCTCAATTCTCTAGCAGACAATGAGAGAAGAGGATCTTGAACTTTATCATTAAGCGTCATTCTATTGGAAGTAATTCCACTCAGTCATTACATCCTTGATTCATGCAATCCGACATTCCCGTATTCAATCCATAATGTACACGGTGGAACTGCCATCTCCCAATGTTCAGATGCCCAGGCCACCTCGATCCGACCTACACGTATTTCTTCGTGCAACAAGCCTGCCAAATGCCGCATTATGTATATATCTATAACCGTTCAAATGCCTTCTATCGATCTCCCTCCTTCAATCAAGGAACACTAGTCCTCAACTGTACACCGTGCCACCCCTTAATCTCCTCTCCCAGTATCTTATTAACCAACCTCTGTTGCTTCAACATGTTCAAACCCCTAAAATTTTCACTAACAATCTCAATCCCATACATACTTCCACATCCACCACTTATATCCTGCACCTGCAGTTTTGTGGGCGCAAGCTCGTTGTATAATAAGCCCCAGATCTTCTTTTCTGCTTCATCGAGATGAGATGGCACCTCGAGTTTGTCTGCCGCAGCTCCATCTGTACCTCCGCCTACGGTATCTTTGATTGTGGATGGAGAGGATTCACTGCTGTAGAACCTGAGGCGGGCGAAAGATGATGAGGGGCAAGGAGCGCTGCTTCGTGCGAGAGTGCGGGGTGAATTGATTGTGGGAGTAGGGTATGAACGTATACTTTGTGCAGCGTGGGTAGCAGAGCTATGGATGTTTGAGCATCTTGAGATCGAGATGTTTCGAAGAAGGGTTCTAGTTCGCAGACAACGCAGGCCGGAAAGGACGGGATTTTCCATGGTGTGGAGGGGTTATGGTTGTTTGGATTGAATTGGAGATTCGCGGTGGCTTTGAACGCGTCAATTGAAGGTATGTTTGAATCTTCGATTTTATTGAAGATTGTGGACTATCAATGGCAAAATATTGGAGTACACAACAGGATTATCGTTGTCGTTGTATGATACTATTGCTATGGTATGGTTCAAATATTTACTATTATATTTTTCCGAGGTTCATGATTGATCAGCGTCATGGATCTTAATTAGTCATCACAGCCCACATTCAATATAAACCAATAGAAATTCTTGAAATGTAAGCACGTCAAAGTATTCGTTTAATTGAACTACATACGGTGTCCAGACGACTGGAACGCGTTCTCATGCTCACAATCTACCATGATTCTACCATGATTCTACCATGATTCTCTGGCCAGTTGAAGTGCCGAATAGTTCTAGGGAGATTAAGCTAGTGCTTCGCCGTTTGATGATCGGCATGAGCTTGGTGATTATTTCATCATATTGCAGTGTGTCATCGTGAAAGTTTGCTTCTAGTTCTAGTGCGACAATCTAGCGATTGTCTAGTGGAAAGAAAATTTTCCCTACGCGCTTCACCTTACAAACTTATGTGCGGATTTTAACTACACATGTTCCCTTAGGTGACCTTCAAGAAGACCTTCAAATCTACCATTGACAAATAATGATTCTGGAATCTTCTTGCTCAACAGGGGGATAGACACAGGAGGAGTCTAGTCCTCTCATTTCCTCTCTATAGTTAGCGAAAGTTCATCAATGTATTTTCATGCTTCTGTATGCTTTTTAACAAACTTTCTGATGAAGAAGCGGAGTCCTATGGAAGTAGGGCTTTTGGTTTTGCCTGATGTAGGAATGGATGGTTCCTGAAACATACCTGTCAAAAAAGTAAAATTGGAGGCTCAAATTTGAAAGATTTGAAAGCCACTGGAAAACTGATGATTCACCTCTTTGGAATTCCCAATTTGAACCCTTCAAAGGTAGGTTGTGCACGACTTTAATCAATGGCCAATGGTTTCTATCAAAGTAAATTTCATCAGAACAAATATTTCCAAGTAACTTTTCAGGTAGCCTTTCTCTATCTATTCACTTGTTCCTCTATTCGAATAAGCAGAAAGATCGAGAGCTGTGAACTTCGATGTAAAGCTAGTGGCTTGATTCTGGGATTATAGAACTGTCTATTTGTTCCTGTAAAAATAATTAATTACTGAACAACTTCCATAACATGTGACATTGACATCAGAGCAACACTTAATACCCATAGAAGGCTCTGTAGAGGGGATTCAGCTTAAATTCTATCAAATTCTAGCGCTAAATGTTGGATCTGATTGAACTAGTTTATGACTGACTTCGAGATAGTCCAAGTTCTTAGCAACCTAGATTTTCCGATGCTCGCGTTACAGGAATTATCTATGCCGCAATCACCAATCAAAAAGAATGACAATTGTAAATGTTTTCCAGGTGTCATGATTGGTTTGCTGGAAAGAATAGCCCATGTATATCATTACCTCTTCCTTGGCAATATCATTGCATCAATGACAGCAGATCTTATAGTAGAAAGGCTTGACTTTTTTGTAGTATAGATTTCTGTAGCAGTCAATTCCCCAAGTTCTCACAGTACAAAATTGATCCACACAACAGCTGTCCAATTGAGCAAGAATGATATTGGCATAATGCCCATTGAACCAGCTTACTTTCAGGTATTTGTGATCTACAGGTACGATCACTTTCCCATTGGTCAAATTGCCGCTCAAAACACCCCGGATGTTTTACGGAGAGGACTACGATCATCTAGGGCGTGCAAGTCATTTTTCAAGCCTTTGCATGACGAAATATTTATAATTGTAGACTCATTTAGATGAAGCTAGGTGGTTAGAGTCAAGTATAGGTAGCATCATTTACTCGACTAAATTTTAGCCCAAATTTACCCCGGATTTCCATTTGAACTGGGGAAGGGTATATAAATTCACAGCCATTCCCACAAAATCTCATAAGTTTTTCGATACTCTATCAGAACATCATTTCTACATCACAATCTTTCAAGCACCAGTATTCAAAAGCCAATTATCCTGATTATTATCACTTCTGAAGTCCCTGGATTCAGAACAAACATCCACCATGACAAACTCGAACAAAATATCACCCAGCTACCAATCAATGAACCAAAGACTCGAAATGCCTTTGGAGGCCGTCATCAACAATGCATCGAAGCATTACATCATCAAAACTAACGTAAGTATATCAATCTTGTAGTTACCTTTCAATCGCTCGAACATCAGTACTGATCATCTTTACATAGGCATCTTCTTCTCAATCTGCAAAAGCACCTGGTACTTCTCAAGAGTCGTCAATCGCCAGCTCAATTGTCCAATCTGCAGATGCGCCTGGTACCTTTCTAGAGGATCCGTGGGGTAGCCCAATCTTTCAGTGTAGAGCTAGTCTCAGTCCCTCTCAACGTCGCCAACTCCGCGCTAAGGCCTCTTCTTTTATCGCTCAAAGGCAGTTAGCCCACCGCCCTCTTCTCAAAAGTGTCCAGAATAGCGCCGCCACCTCTCGTACTCTTACCAGAGGGTTCGCAGCCCACCGCTCTTTCATTAAAAAAATTTGGGATCGCGCCGAAGCGGCCAGCGAGAATTCTGGGGCACACATCTCTACCACTATCCTTGACCCTACGGCTCCGGCCTTCATTCCTTCACCCGTGGTTTCCAGGTCACACACCTCTACTACTATCCTTGACCCTACGACTCCGCCCTTCATTCCTTCCCCCGTGGTTTCCAGGTCACACACCCCTACTACTATTCTTGACCCTACGACTCCGGCCTTCATTCCTTCCCCCGTGGTTTCCAGGTCACACACCCCTACCAGTAACCTCGACCCTACCACTCCGGTCTTCATTCCTTCCCCAGAACTACTTGCTACAATACCCCAGATGTCCCCAGAACTACTTGCTAGAATACCCCAGGTGGACGTTGCTAGCGAGTATGACTGTGGTTTTTCACATTGTGGAGGATTCTGTGTGCGTTATGTCCTTCGCGCTACCAATAACGACAACAATGAGGCTGGGCAGCAAGCAAGCTCTTCCCCTATGGATTCCAGATCACACACCCCTATCACTAAGCTCGACCCTACCACTCCGCCCTTCACTCCTTCCCCAAAACTAAATGCTATAATACCCCAGGTGGATGTTGCTAGCGAGTATGACTGTGGTTTTTCACATTGTGGAGGATTCTGTGCGCGTTATGCTTGAACCGTATTGTTCTTGTACCATCAGCGACGGTTGAATGATTCTTTCATTGCCGTATGTTTTTTATACCATCAGTGGCGGTTGAATGATGTCTCATTACCGCATATAGTTTTTCATTTCTGGTTTTCATGTACCATCAACGACGGTTGAATGATTCTTTCATTGCCGTATGTTTTTTTATACCATCAGTGGCGGTTGAATGATTTCTCATTACCGCATATAGTTTTTCATTTCTCGTTTTCATGTAGCACCAGTGGCGGTTGAATGATTTCTCATTACTGCATATAGTTTTTTATTTGTCGTTTTCATTTCTCGTTTTCATGTAGCACCAGTGGCGGTTGAATGATTCTCTCATTACCGTGTATTATATTTGTCTTCTTCTTTTCATGTAAATAAGTGGCGGTTGAATGATTCTCTCATTATCGTATATATGTATATAGTAGTATTAATAGCAAATTCACAATCATTTCAGTCTATATATGCTAATCCTACGCTGACTTATACGTATATATTGTCTCTATGTGATACGAATTCTAGAATCTGTCACATGCTGAGGTCCATCAGTGGGTGCATTTCTCAACTTTCAAATTCGTTATCAAATTCATTCTCCAATTGTTTGATTTCAGGATTTATAACTTGATTGTTCAATTTTTAATGAGACATTGTAAAAATTTCTAAGATATACCAATCAACACATCAAGAGATATTTCTAAGTCCGTTCTTGTAGTGTCCCGTCAGTCAGTACACTCACTTATGGTCTCTGTGAAAATTATTGTCTTATTTTTCAGGTATCATCAGTATCTCTTTGATGCTTGGTCTAATCCAATAATCTACTCCGGCACTCGCTGACATAAATAGTGTTGTGCATGTTCATTTCTTGCGAAAGGTCTTGGTATTTCTCTAGGAGTGAATCTGGGTAAGTAATACATCCAGCGAGTCATTGGCTGATTTTGCATGTCCCCGTGATAAGAATGCAGTGATATAAGTGCAAAAGCTTTAGGTTAAAACAACATACGGATCGACAGCGGCAGTCTTTAGCCATAACACATACTAACGGGCCCGTGAGATCAAAGGCAGATTTACATACCGCATAGCTAATGTCTCATTATTGGAACCGAACCGACCAAGTGTTATCGATTTAGTTGAGTAGACTTGAGGCAAAAAAGCTTAGGTCAGATTCCTACATAGGAAGGTTCATTGAGGCTTATAAACACGTCAGGGACAGGGTCTTTCTTGGGATCTACATATATGCAAGTGTTGTATGCCAGAGTCACCTGCCTACTTCAATGCATGCAGTTGAGTCTACTTATCTTCCCGGATGATCGACGGTTTACGACTGGCACTCATGCTGCCAGAGAGTATGCGACTTCGCCACTAAGAGTGTCAGGTTAGTCCTCTTGTAGTTTACTATTGTGTGATATGTGCATCTAGCTTCGGAGTTGCATACTCATTACTTTCTAGCCGCACGAGTATGTGGAGAATTAAGGGACTCTGTGTCTCCCAATATTTTTTGTATGCAGGGTGCAATAGCTAGACGCAGCGAATTCATGCTAGCCGGTTTAATTTCAGAGGAAGGGGGGGGGAGGGTATTGTAGGCCGCATATCTTGACCTTACTAGATAGTAAGTATGTTTCAAATCTTTATGGACTAATATAAATACCTACACAATCTAGCTTGCTGCTGTAATGCAAAAGTACGACGTGCATTTTTTTCATGTGGAATTCATCAAATCGTATCATCTAGACCATCTCATCTCACTATATCAAGTGGGCACTATCACCTTCTAGGCTTCCCAAAACACACTTTTTGTTCATTGCAGGTAGCATAAAAATGACTATTGCTTCCCAATACAACATAACATTGCAGAATCCGTCTAGTCGCATATGTACGACTAGGGTACATACATAGTGGGGCTCGCATAGCATATCAACATCGTAACCCAACTCCCTTTTCAAATTTGTAAAAGCCCATAATAGCGTAAATTTTTTTCGTTCTCTCGGATTCAAATATTGAATGCGGAGAGACGAATCAAGGGAATCGTATCTCACAATAAACGCGAGTTTGGTTAGAAATGAATAGATGAACATGTGGGGTCCTACGTGGCTGCACATAGTTCACGCCTGGTTACGTGGCTCACCGAGCACGATCACGCTTCTGCACGTGAGCGAGGGGTGCAGTGCAGATAGGTGGAGATAGAGATACGTGGTACTGTATATTGTTCATGAATTATTGACAAAGTGGTAGTACCGTAGTTTGGTAATATGTGCGTTGGAGATTCCATCGAGAACAGTGGTTTGGGCATGAAGAAATTTCTGGAAATGCCGGATGCATATCGACGGAGAATCTGGAGTCTGGAGTTCTGGGGAAGTAAGACATACGGGGAATGGGGTTGAGCTATGAGGAGCTGCAAGATGTGAATCTGTAACTAATCTAGATGAGCCACAATTTGCGGGTTATCAATACATCTTATTGGTATATCAGGACTTCACGCTCAGTACCCTGCTATCACCGTACCGTGTTTCGTTGTGAGTTAACAATATACGTTGTGTACTTGGTATCGTGACCCAACACTGGTGATATTCAAGACTGAATACTGACTCGAACCATGAGTATCATTCTCATGTTGGAGTAGTACTGCATCTTGCTTGTCAGCTTGTTGTGTGCCAATTCCCTTATGCCTGTAGAAATTTTGTACAGCAGGTAAACATGTAGGATAATTAGCGTAAGTGAAAATTTCGTGTCCGGGCAGCAAGACATATTGAACCAAGAAAGAGAATTCTCGCTACTCCGTACAGACCAGTAGTTTGAAGTAAAGCTTATTCGGATGTAGTGGCGGCAAAAAGGGCAAGAGAGATGATTCCTCCTCCGGCATAGAACTCAACATGAATTAATCCCTATTTAGGGCAAAAATAATTCACTGAAGATCGATGCCCTCTTCGTTTATAGGAAACCGTTCCTACTATATTCATTGCCAGCTATGATGAATTTGGCGAGAGGGATGTCTTAGTTGCTAAGCTCATAGCGCTGAATATGTCGATTGGATATACTTTTCCCCATAGACCCTCCTTGCATACGAGCCAAGACCCTGAATAGAAACCCTATGCAGTCAAATCTCTCAAACCCCTCAATTTCATTCCCACAAAGTCGTCATTCAACCTCGGTACGTGCCTCCCTTCCATTCATCCATTTATCTCCACCAAAAACACCCAAACAAGGAAGATCTCGACATCATCACTGAAACTGTGATTCGGGTTCGCTTTCATTCAAGTCCACATCGCCTTTGATTAAGACTGACTGACATCATACATCACTTCCTCCTGCATCCATTCCAAAGAGGATGAGATTTTACGGGCCACAGACCACAAGTTGATCAAATTGTGATATGCTCATACCGTACTAATTTAATATATCAACCAATCAGTTCGGTTCCGAAACCCCGATACTCAGCCCATTCAAATTCCGGAGTTTGATTATAATGCAACTCCTTCAGTGGAGCCACGGAGAAGGTAGAAGAAGGTTGGCTCCGCGCGGAGTTTCGCTTTATGAACATAATTAACCCGCGCGGAGATTCAACTGAGATAGTAGAGTAGTACTGATACACATCATAATATTATCGCTTTCAAGACTTTAGAGAATATGAGACGACCGGAGCACTCGGGTTCCAGAATACTTTTCCAAGACTCCACAAGGTCTCCGAGAACGTAGCGGAGTGTTGGTAAGAAGTGTCAGGAGATGATGGTATTGTCTTCTGCTAGCACTTCCCTTGGTCTTATGGAGTATCGAACTTATTATTGGTGATAATGATAACGAAAGAAACATCGTATTTATGTGATAAATGTGCTACATAAAATCAAGACTCGTTTTTATGCTTGTAGATCTAAGTACCAAGTCCGATTTTCCCGTTCAACTGGTACCACCACGTTCACAAATAAATTTCACGGTACTGTAATACTCAAGCAGACACATCGAAATACGATTTACCAACACAAGATCTCGTGTCACTACATCATTAATATTGACCTGTGAATAACTTTCTTAATTTTCGAATTCAAATTCTAGAACATTGCACTCTAAAATGACATTAACCCCAGGACTTTCGTTCCAGACGTTTGCGGAGAGAATCATACTACATTATAGTCCCCACCTACTCTCAAAACGCATCTTCTAATCAGCGACTACAAGGGTCAACATCATATTATTCAGGGAAATAAAACAATGCTTTGAACGTACAAATCACGTTCGACATATGTCCTGTGTTCTTTTTTTTCTTTTTTTGGACTTTACTCCAATTAAGAGTAAAATATTGGTTTGATTCCCACTTGAATTAAATAAGTTGGAGGAATGAAAGCATTTATCAAGCTAATAGTGACTATAGAGTGAAAACCAAAGTATATTTGAAATCCAATATATATATATATATATATTGAGCCCGCGAGGAATGTACTACATCAAGTCTTCTCACTGAAAGTCCTATAACGGAACTGAAAATCCCCTTCACCTTATAATAGCTATATATCTAATAACGTACAATATTTTATCTTGAGACTTTTTGATACTAGGGAGGGTAGTCTAGGAATAAGCATCTCGTTGACCTTAATGATTCAGTGACAAGAGAAGAGAATAAGTAATTGAGATCCTAAGACACGCTCTATCTTAATGTATATATTTGTATATAGTTATTAAAGCTTTACATCAATCATTAAATCTATGAATTTGTGTTATAAAAGTTAATCCATCGAAGTGCTCGTTGTTACTTTCGAACATAAAGATAGATTATTTCGAAGCGATTTATAAGTCGTATAGATCTACGTATTGAAAAGACAGTTTCGATTTAACACCCAAGACTATGAATTTGATAGCTCTCACTACGACATTAAACCATCAGATTGATTTTATTCAATTTCAGGATTTCGCTTTATATACAAGAATCCAGAGTCGAGTTAATATATCGACAACTCGAACGAATATAGGCTTACAAGATCGACAGGAGTCGGATGTTATATAGAATAAAAGTTAGATACTTTCAGAGTGGGCAGTAAGTAAATTAGAACCAGTTTATTGGATGTTTCCATATATTTGAACGATTTAGGACATAGGGGGAGGCTATGACGGGGTAGGGTAATCGTTTAGACAAGCGATTCTCGGTAAACAGAGACATCATCATAGAAACTCATTTTATAATAGCAAATAGATGATATAAGATTAAATTTCTATAAATCACTAAAAGCAAGTATGCCATAGACAAAGGCCATTACGGTAGAACTATTTCTCATTTCCTATTATCATATTCCGAGAACTTCTACATCCAGACTCAGCGGCAGATGAAATCTTCAATGGTGTACCGAATGACTTGCCGGTAGATTCCTTCAGTTGCTATTGCAAACCATGTCGTTGAGGGGCAATTTGAAGTCGCCCGATCATCCTACTAAGGAATTATTGACAAGTCATCATCATATACTGCTACTTATTCTCTGATATGTATTGCACTAGCAACTGAAAATATTAAATGCACGAAGAAGCCTTTAATTCCTTATTCATATAGGAGAAGAGTTCGTCTCAAAAGCCACTCGGCACTTCTATTCAAACTAAAAATTATTTTAATCTTCATTCAAATCCACTCTTATCTTGACACCCTTCTCTTATGAAATTCGGCCCTTTCCCCAATTCCCATCAAACCTACTCCAGCTTCTGCACTTGCATATATTCGGTCCTTTCCCCATGATCCTCCATGTTCTGCAAGTTTGTGAGCCCAACATTTACGACACCCCGCCGGCTCCGCTCCCACTGTACAATGCCGTATGTCCGTCTTGACATATCCACCCAAATCGGCCCTTTCCCCGACTCACCCACTATTCCGCTGCTCAGTCCTGCAAAGAGATCCGCTCCGCATGCCTATCTCACAAAAGTCAAAATATGACACACGAAAACATACATCCACCTGGGGAAAGAACCATATCGGTCCTTTCCCCAACACACTCAATCCCCAACCCAATCTCCACGGCGCGTACGCCTAACTATTGAAACCCTCTAAACCCACCGGAGTCGGTCCTTTCCCCAATACTTCTGTCATACATAAGACCGGTTTATCTCCAAACCGACTCAATCCGAGTCCAGCCGTGAAGGTTGTACAGCCCGTGCCCATTGTGGGTGGAAATCGGACCTATCCCCAATCCCCAATCCCCGATCCCCAATTTCCTCTACCGCACGCTTCATACCAAACTCTGATTTTATTGTCTAGGGAAGGATAGAGTTAGGAGTTGAGGGCATGCATCATTCAACATTCCAGCCCTAACAGAATTTTCATCCAAAGCTTGTTGTGTCTCGCAAAATTTTCCACGCTACAACCTTATCCCACTTTCGAGCCCTGGAATCTCAGGACTAGACAATGTTGAGTGCCTCACGTTGCGTGGCTTCCTCTCTCAACCCACTTGCCAAGTAATTTCCAACAATTACAGTTACCGGAAGTTCATCTCTTAGTTCCCAGTCGAACGTACTGGCCGCTTTACGGCGTACGCGCGATAAGTGGTTTGAAAATTGATAGTAATTTGAAGTCCGAGCGGGAAGCTTCAAAGTTGGTTGAACAGTGCACCGTCGATCTCTCAGCCCGCAAACTTTATTTCAAGCCTTAGCTTAAGTCCACAATAGAAATTCAATAAAATATCCATAGACATCACATTGCGAGCTTAGTGTCGTCGTTAGTGTTACAGCCATAAGAGGTGCATTGAATGAAATTGATTAGCGAATTCAAATAGACTTTCTGCACGCCCGTAGCTTGCACCCTTTCGTGGCTCACCGAATACCAAACATTCGGTCGGAACCGCCACCTTCCTTTGAAAATCAGCATTTTCAGGGGCCATGTTTTCTTGGTAATCCGATTGTTTCCTTGCCATTGTCTGGGCTGCTCTGTTTGGGAAGTTTTAAGCCACGGCTGTTTCTTTGGTGTCGAGGATTGGTTTACGATTGTTGGTAATTTATTACCTAGTTAACGGTGTAATCTCCTTTGATGCAGACGGGGTGAAAGTTAAGAAATCTAGTCGATTTATCTATGCTGGACTCGTTTCAATGACTCCCGAACCTTTAAAGCCCAGTTCCATAGCCTAAAAACCTTTTGGGAGGGTTGGCTCGGTGTCAACATCAATATGGTTATGTTGACTCAACATACTCAATCTGTGTAACAAAATTGACTCGCAAAACTGTTTTGCGAACAATGGTTATGCCCCTAACTAGAGGCGAGGTCACAGCCTACAATCTCTGGTGCAATACACCGCAATTCAAACATCAATGTGACAAAACAAAGCTTTAGGAGACACTTCTTTGTCAGACCGTTCAGGGTCTAATCTACAAATAGAAAATATATCTGTCTCCCACATTGTTTGTTCTCTTTGTAAAGCTATAATGAAGATCTTAGTGAAAGTACTACTCTCATGCGCCCCGAGATCTTCACCTCAGCCTCACCAGATCAAAAAATAGACATCAAAGGCTTCTCAGATCGCAATCAATTCTAAACACAGACTTCTCTAGCGTTGAAGATCAGTACTTACTACTCACCGTTACGTTGATTTTCACAAAGATAAGAAATGTTTCACGACATTGTTTGACATATGGAATTGACTCTACGGTATCAAAGTTCTATTGCACAACATCCTTGACAGCGAAACTGTATCACTCACAGTTTTCTCCAAATGCTGCAAAATGCATGTAAAAGCAGTGGTACTAGATTTATCATATATGCAATTTCAAGGTTGCGCTTGTGTACACCGTGAAAATTCCATGCATTTTTGTATCCTGCTTGTTGTTTGGTTACGTTCGTCGCGATAAGAGAGTTTCACCACATGCAGAGCGTTTAACCTTCCGTTTTGAAGTATGTTTGCATGATTAGAGCGTTTACACCTATTGATATTGAATAGTGATAAATCCGATATCGATTTTTTGAGGATATTAAAGGGGACGACATGATATCGGAACATTAAAGCCTGGTTAGAGGACTAAAGTGTGGTTATACGTGTCATACAGCAACGGGGTTACACCAAAGGCGTGATCACAAGATCAGCTTCTTTTCCTGATATGTCTTCATAATGAGCACTTGGGGGTAAGAGGTGGGGGGAGGGATGATGATGGAGAAACACTCTAGAGTAAAGAAGGGCGAGTTGGTGAGTGGAGAGGAGACGGTTTCCCCAGACTATCACATATCGGATTCCTGTTAACCAGATTGCAGCAGTGGTAAGTTATCAAGTAAGAGACAACCCCGCCAACCCCCCTCTCCCCACTTCTCATTAAAGGGAGAAGGGATAGTTTATCAGCCGTGCTTCTCGAATAAGAAAAACGAAGATATATTGTTTTAGCGTCGTGTAGACTAGTATACCAGAAAACATTAATATGACCCTTCCTCATTAGGTCACACAAAGAGTTGTCTTCAATGCCCCAACTGATTACCATTCGGGGCTGACAATTAAAGGGTCCTCGAAGCTAGTTGCTATATCAAAAATTATATGAACACTCGGGTCCAAACTCAGTGCCACGCCTTTCAAAAGTGATAAGAAATTTATAATATACCAATAAGGCCCTGAGAATCATCGGATGGTTTCTTGAGATTCGCTCTCTATTCTCTAGAATTGATAGTGACAGCAGTAGTGGAAGGCAAAACATTCGTATTCCATGCCCAATGTTATCTTGAGGAAAATCGATATCCATAATGATTATCAATATATCAGTCCATCAATCACCCCATGCCAATGATTGCCAATTAAAGCCCACAATAATTCGTGCAGATGTGCAGATCCAATCACATGCGACATGACTAGTCACTTGGAAATATGCACATTTGTTAAAATCAATGGGTATAAGCCTGTTCTAGATGCATAGCCAAGTTCCTAGGTATTTGATCTGATCAAACACCATGATAAGAATTTCAGTGACTTTGGTATCGTGACTTCATCAAGGTCACGGTACTCGGGGTACACGAGAACGTGACCTTCACCTCACCATGACGAGGACTTGCATCTTACAATATTCCGGTGAGATTCCCACTGGAATAGGGTTTCTCCGTGTCATTCGGATCGGTAGAGAGCTGAACTTGCAGATAAACTATGTACCGGTACTTCCGGTACCAAGATGCGGCATGGAAATGGATATATTGTCCGAGATCGTCATATCTCTTCAATGTAAATTTAAAGTTTGAACTGGGATGCGATGCGATGCCAGGTAAACAGGTCCCTACTTACATACCTTCATGTATCATGTACCATGATGATTTATCTTTATCTCTTGGTCTTTTTTGGCAAGATTGGTCAGTCCTGTATGACCCGAGTATGTCACCCCGCATCCTCAATGTGAATTACTATCCTCAAACAGCCAGCAAGATAGTTCAAGGGCTCAAAGCTCTTGATCAGTAAAATTACATCATATCAGCTAGTAAATAAACGAGCTCCCAAATCAGATATTATCTCGACTACACTTTCACGAGTCATGACATTATATTTGACAGCTGCACATCCATTACTTGGAAGCTACCCCGCATTATCTTGGCACGTCTATTCACCACAGAAGTGAAACAGAGGCTTGAAGATATAAAATCCCAACCAATCAATTTCTCCATCCCGTTATTGTACGACGCAGTGTGAAATGACCAGTCATATCTCATATCTCATCTATATCCACATGTCTTACACTATCAGAAGCAAGGAGGGGGTAGCATGTGAAAAATAACGTCTTCCAACGCCACCAAGTAGGACGTCTCAAACGCATTTGAGAAATTCTCCTAATTCTCCTAATTGTCACACCATACATTTTCTCAAGAGTGGCAAACGAAAAAGCCCTTTAAGCCACTAACCCAACGAAATGGATACGAAAAGCCTGTGGCAATTGTGTTACATAAACCCTTCGTAATCTCATGGGGGAAACTCCTCGGGCAATATTCGGAATGGCATGTTATAAATGATGTGCATATGAAAAAAGCGTGGGATGTGTATACTTCGTATTACAATCTTAATCATTGAGAAAATTTTCTCCTTGGACAGCGATATGTGTTACTTGAAAATTATATGATTATGTTGGAGTGAGATAGAGATAGAGATAGAGATAGAGGAAAACAAGGGGCCAATAACCTATCAAACCTAACGAACCCCTAAATTTACCGAACACACGGGACGAGACGGGAACATACCAAGCTTTTTTCTCTTCCTTCTCATTCCCAAATTCGGGGTTCGCGAGGTCTAGATCGTCCAAAAACAGTCTCTATCAAGAGACCCCCGATATAATCCCGAACCCTCTCAACGAATGTTTACCTATCAAAATCTCCTTCCAAATGCATCTCTTTCCCATCTGCGCCGTTTTTGCATACATAAGATGCGAACTATTGAGAAGCAAATCTTTGCAATGTGCATGCAGATAGATGGCCTATTCTATGCAAGCTGCTCAAAACGAAAAACGATATATCATATCATCGTACGAGTAATGTAACGGTCAAGACGAATTTAGAATCCGATACCAAGGTATGAAATGGGAGGGAGCGCATTCGCACCTCTTGGCTCGTTTTCCGTTTGCCTCTTCGTCGCATTCGTTTGCCTGTCAAAATTCCGATATCGTACATATATCTATAGCAAAGCTATCGGGTATTTGCCACTGCGTATGCAGATATGTCACGCTATTGATGTTACACAGCGCGTGATATGGCATTAGTACATGCGAGTTTGAATTTGTTTATAGACGGTTAGTAAGTGGGATGTTAAGGTGCACAGTGTGTTACACAGCATGAAGAAGATATTGAGCAGGCAAACTTGCATGCAGTTCAATGGTTTGGATTGGCATGTACTGGAAGGTTCTCGAAAATGTGAAGATATACTTTTCTTGGTATGACACAAACCAAACTTTGGTAAAATATGGATAATGCATAGGTATGACTTGCAGTTAGGCTGCACATGTCCGTATGCACTGCGATCATGTCAATAGAGTGCATCGAATTGAGCTATTCTTCTTAGGATCATCTTAATTGCGCTTCCATCTCTGGAGACACGTCAGCTTTACCCGGTAGAGCACCCTAAAGCTCAAACAACCTATACGAGATAAAATCAGAACTGGCAAGTAAGATGAGAGAGTTAACGACATCCTGAAATCGATCCCAACCTCAACCTACAAGACTTCATCAATCGCTTCCGTATTGACACATCCATAAAAATAATCGCCTACCTTTTCAATTTTACCCCATGCTCCTAGTATCCCGCGCGCAAACCCACACACAAGAAAATTTTCGAACCTCATCTTATCTCATCCTATTCTGTACCAAGAGGCTGAGCTTTCATATAAGTTTCATCACTCATATTTCATTCAATTGTGGATCAAGGCCAAGAATAGGCGCTTGACATCCTTCCACGAGTAACGTTCCCGGGCCACCAGTAGGCGGCAACACAACCACCCATGAAGAGTGGTGTTTTTGTACGAAAAATTCCCGATGCGACCTGTATGCGGCCGGCCTCGGAGTGATTCGATATTTCGCAGTATTAGGAATCATGGTAAGTAGTACGATGGTACCTGTTGGTATGTACGATAGATGAATGGATGTGATGTGATGTATATTGACATGTAATCTCAAAATGTGCACGGTTATCGAATTGTCAGATCGATCAATAAAGAAGAGTTCTAACATGAAGATGATATATTCCTTTCACTATTGCTTTGAATGGGTGCCAGTGTCAGAGATTTCCGAATCGAATCTATGACTGCTCTTTGAAAATCTGACTACCGTATGTAGGTAACGTGACATCGAAGGCCTTCTCATCGCCATCCTATTCCAGGTCGTCTATGACCCATCTCAAGTGCACATTAAACCTTAACTAAGACCATGCAGACTCAGTCCTTCTTCTCCACCACGCGGAAGCTCAAAATAAATTTATCTGCCGTAGTGCGTCACGGTTCCTTCAATTTCGTCCTCGAGTTTCTTTCATTTCATATCCCACTTATCGCTTATCTAGACGAATCTAGATTTAAAGAATTAGGTTGTTGTCTCATAACGGCGCTTAACTTTCTTCTTCTCTCTTTTTCAGATACTACCAAATAAATCCAAAAACATACCTAATAAAGTTCTATAATAAGTGTTCCAGGTTTCAGGTGATGGGGAATGTGTTAGTTTAGTGTATGAAGCGCTTAGGGAATTCCGTGTTGGAGATTCAATGATTGATTTTGATGAATTGCAGCGTGTTTCTGTACTATAGATTTTGAAAGTAACAATGTAGAAATCGACCCTAAGAAATACATCTTATGCAGAGTATGAATATCGAGATATCAATGATATAATCCTAACAATACCATCTAGACCTCTCAGACCAAAGGTCATCGTGGCCTCCTTCCTCACTCCCGGAGGTCAACATCCGTACCGTATACTCGTCACTCCTTTATCAACCTCACCAAGAGCTCTATACATCATACGCCCAAATCCATAACCATCACGCATCCGAACCCGTGACCATCTTCGTGACCCAAACGCCAAATAAGCCATAATGTCAATCCTTAGATCGACAAGGCGGCTATCTTCTCACGGGGCGGTTTCTAACCGCAAAATCTGGGGTAAAATTAACTGGCAACCTGGATACTTCCTCTTCTCCCTCCATCTTCCTTCCTCCTACCATCAATCCTATGATCTTCAATGCCCCAAAAATTGTTTCCCGTTATAGAAATCACAATCGAATTTTTAAACTCTATTCAAGAAAGATATACTTCCAGTGCTAAGATACTAAATCGAGCGCTTGAATGATACCGAGGATGTACGTGAATTAGTGTCTGAGCTCAAAGAACGGTACATCGATGCCAAAATGCGGGGTATGGATCTTTTTCGAGTCTAGAGAGGAAAAAGGCATTTTTATGCAGGAATGAAACGGGAAATGTCTGAGGGACGTGGCAGTGTAAGAGGAAATAGCATTTGAGTTTGAAGATACGATCTTTTTTCGTGGGGGTCATGAAGTTTGAGAATGTTGATCTCAACTTTCGTGATGGTTTGATGAAGGTTAACCTCTCAGTGCTACCGGTACGATGGTACCCCTCCTTCGCCACTAGTAACGGTATGACAGATACCAGATTGATAACGAAAGAAAGCTGTTTCTGGATTGGTTTCACGTATTGATAAGATGAAAGTAAATATCAATAATCAGTATAGCCAATTACTTAGTCAGAGACCGCGTGGTAATTACATCGACATAGCTTCTGAGCCGCGTCCAGAAGCATACCATACTAACTCCAGCATTCATCAATGCTGAGGCCACTTACTTTACTTTCGCCTCCTATTCTCCATGTAATCTTCAACCAACCAAGTTAACACATGTCTGTGGCCCACTTGTACCCTCTGACGGTTCTTGGAATAGGAACAAAAGCCAAAGCCCGAGCATAACTAATCAACAGCTATTCAACAATTCTGTTATCTGCAACACTACCAGCTACTAACTAGTATAGAAATCAATGTTGAAAATCCTGCTAGTGGCAATGAGATCCAGTCTACTTTCGTGCTAAAGTACCCCGAGTAGCCAAGGAACGATCAAAAAAAAAGTCGAAATTCGGGGTCCTCCACTCTCCGCTCTCCATATTGATATGTTTAACTTTGATCACTGGCTATTGATACCAGTTTATATTCAAAGTGGATGACTTGACGATACAGAGAGGTACTCCCTTCCTTCATCCATCCGGACAATGGGAAATCCGAGGGCTTGAAGAAATATTAACCGATATATTCTCCGTGACTGGTAGCTATCTACAAGTAAGTTAGTAAACATACATACAAGTTTCAAGATTTCAAATCTGTAAGAAACAAAAAGGAAATGTTTTTAGAGTAAGGGAGATCAACAATACCTATACCCTCTTCGTACCTGTCGTATTGTCGATCCGATCTTGGCCAAAAGAACGACTGGTACCGACGTCAATATCCCTAAAAAATTAGGAAAAAGATTTCCATCCCTCACTCTAAGTCACGACGCAAAAACGGATAGATAGTCCCGGATACTTGGTCCTCCTACCTAGTTTTTGCTAACTCGCGGCTTTGATCTTGGCAGGGACGTTTCCCGTTTTAATTCTTATTTATGTATTTCCAATTACTATTACAATTATTCGAAGATCAATCAACAGCTTAGAACAGATTACGACCAATCCAAGATCAATCATTACTCTACTGAGTGTATTGTTTCCCTGTCCTGACCGTCGATCCCTAAGATCGGTATTCGTTTCCCATCAAAAATGACCGGGAAAAGAAAAGAAATCAAACATCGGTATTAACTTTACATAACTCCTGAAGATCTGATCTACGGACTTTTAAAATTTCCCACATGTTCATGATATTTCCCGTCTTTGATGTTTCCATCGAATTTTGATATTGGGACTTCGCGACGAGCTGATACATCGTTACCCATGGTAGACATTCATCGATTTGATTGAATGATTTGATACAAGATGATAATGACATCATTTTTCTTAATTCCTTCAATTCCAAACCCCCACCTACAAGATATAAAAAGAGAAGCTCGGAACCCGGCGGTCATGACCTGACCACCTGGAACAAGCCTCACCCACAATACTCGTTTCGTCTAAGTACCTGTGGCGTTGAACAAAGCTTCAGGGGTTAAGACCTTTTAGACAACTCATCAATTTTTGAAGGATAATTGAGGAGAGACGATTTAGACTTGATATACCGATAGTTCAATTATCTCAAACCCTCTTTTGATGCTGTCAAAAAGCTTCATCATCTTTATCAGATCCCTCTACATTCTCCGATCCAATCCATCTTTCCCTCCCTTCCACATGTAGTAAGTAACAATTGATTGGAGATATAATTTTTTATCTATTACGAGGATACGAATGCGCGATATCTCCACCTAGACTAAGTTAGGATCTCACTGGCCAACATTGACTGCATAAATCCCAACTAGTCTCGCTCATCCATGTCCAATCAAACCCAATCCATGCACCAAGAAAAGAAAAAAGAAAAATCAAGGAAATCGCACGTTCTCGTATGCTGAAATAGGCGAGAATTTGGATAGGACTAGAGATATGGATGGGATTCTAGAATTAGCCAATCATTTCTATTATGGGAATTGTGAGAGGTCTAGAGCGAATCGATCGAGGGAATGATGGGATTGGTTTGTTCATAGGGAGAAGGAGGAGAGGGAAATTTACGACGTAGAGAAACGAGGGAGAGAAGAATTCGATGAATTTTCTGCAAGAATGTCCAGTAATTGAACGGCTGGATACTTCCAGAGAGTTCATTCACGTTGATGCAGTAAATATCACGAGGTAGTTGATAAATGCTAGTTGGTTGAGACATCAGAATAAAAAGAGGCTTAACATCGTACCAAGGTGCTTCCAGCACTTCTTTAACCTCACCGCCATAAAGGCAAATTCGCAACGCAACGCAGAGTACACAGATCGTAAAACCTATACCAAGTAACCAAGGTTTCATATGTATGTACGGAGCATGTATGTGTATGTGTGTGTGTGTGAGTTGGGAACTTGGGGTAGAACAATACCGTTGAGAATTCTCATCACGATGAAAATAATTCTGCTGAACCGTGCATTTTCTGTTTCGATGATACCCACGATGATCTTTCCTATAATTAATTTCTTCATCTCCATCTCCTCCATCCACTCCACTCCACTCCCGTCGTCTTAGACTTTTTTCGGAGAAAAACTCCTCCCCCGTTGATACTCGAATGATGAATCTGTTTCTCTCCCCTTCCAACTTCCAACCCACTCCAACCCCTAAATTCCAACTTCGAAAAAATAAGCAATTGAAACGAAATTACAGCGTCGTATGCTCATTGCCCGTCCCAAAAGTGCTCACCTAACCATTATCCCGATTCCCGATTCATCCTTATCAAACCAGCACCAGCACCAGCACACAAACAACCAAAAGATGCCTTGGAACTTCATCTCGAGACTCGCCATCGCGTAAACTTTCTTTTTGCAACATCACGCTTTTCCGCTCCCGGCCAGCCGCCAGCCCGTCCGGAAATCCGCGCATGGACGAACTTTGAAGGAAGAATGCTCACGTTGCGCTACTCACCTAGACATCCAGCATTACAATTGACAACAGCCATCGCAAATGATAAGACCACACTTCACGATGTAGTACATATAAGACAGTCACCAGCCCCAAGAAAGAAATGAGGTCATGGTGACTCGTGCACTCGTTACCATCCTAATACCTATGCGACGGACTAAGCATCCCAGCAATTCCTAAACTTCACGAGGTTATCTCGCGATATCGTCTCAGCGTCTCCAAATGTCTTACTCTCATACTTCCAAGTGCGAGCCTAAAGATGGAGACTGCTTGTTCTTACCATAAAAAAAAGGGCTGTGCTGAGTGAGACATTACAATACATAGGTACACACATAATCAAAAATTGGAGACGAAGATTGCGAAATCTAGAAGTTGAGAATCGAGATATACTCCATACAGGGGGGTGGATGTCATTTGCATGTTTTGTAGAATTGGGGAATTTATGGGCTGGGCTGGCTGGGAGGAGATATGGATACGGATCTGATGATGGATGTTCCAGAGTACATACAGGGTAGGTAGGTAGGTAGGTAGGGATGAGGTGAGGTGAGGTGAGGTGATTACAGAGTCGTAATTAGATGTGTAGCTAGGGTAGCTATTGAACTTTATGAAATCCATGCTCATGGTGAGGGTGAGCTTACCAATCGATCAATTGATCAATTGATCCATCTATCGCGTAACCATGGAGCCAGACGGGCTGGGCTGGGGGGGGGCTCACTTGCTATCAAAAGATTCATTTTATCTTCAAATGAAGATAAAAATTGCATTGAAGATAGCGGTAACATAATGTAATCTTACAGATAGTTGAATACTCCTACATAATCAAATCGTACATACAGCAGCTTCTATGACTTACTTATATACATACATACATACTGCAGCTCTGCCTCGCATTACTACGGGATCGATAGATAGATAAATAACAATCCAATCGAGCTTCACTATCACAAATGAACAGAACGATATCACACATCGCATATAGCATTTCCAAACTCAAGATAAGAAACCCCTTCCATTTCATCCATTCATCCCATCTCGGAGATGAAGGTTCAAAATCAGGTAGGTTGAAACATTGCAAAAACGGAAGAAAATCTACTAGTATTATCTCTCCATCCATCACGAATTCTCCTTCCTTTCTTGCTTATAATAAATCCCATCTTTCAATATTTCCATATCCATATCCATAACCCAAATCTAATCCAAATCCAAATCCAAACTAAAAAATTCATCTGCCCGCTTGCTCGCCTGCCTGCTTGCCTACCAATCCTCTTGGCGGCCTTTTCTCACACTATACATGATACTATAATAAATATACTATAGCAAACCATGCACACCTACCTACCTCCTTCCAAGCTCCTGCTTCCAAGCTCGCACACCCATCCATCACGGCATCTCCTATCCGTGCCGATGCCGATACGATATGTGATGATATGGTATGGTATGGTATGCTGAATGTCGTGCTAGCATGTACGTACTACCGAGTGAAACTGCGCGTGCTGAGAAGCTGTTCCGGGTTCCGGGTGAGATGATATGAGATGAGATGGCGAATTTGGAATTTGTTTTAATTTTTTTGTGCGGGAGATGGGAATGAGGATGAGTATTGTGCGATGCTGATTTGTATGTATGTTGTGCTATGAGTTTACACTGTCTCACGGTATAGTATCCCCTAAGGTGTCAACTACAGCCGGGTCCATTTACAATGCCTTATCAGCCAATCAAATACTATAATCTAATTATATTTTTCTGAAAATGAAAAATAATAGAATTTAAAGACTTCATAATATTTATTTTCAAAATAAAATATTTATAACATAACTAGAAATAATTGTTAATTTAATAAGTTTTAATTGAATAGTTTTTATTTTAATATATATGATTTAAAATACTATTTACAATTGAATGTTGATTAGTTCAGAAGAAGTATAAATATGTTATTTATGAATATTAGAATATCTAGATATCTAAGTATCTAAGTATCTACCCTAACCTCCCCTCTACCAACACAGCAGGCTATGCACTCCACTCTCTCTTATAAACATTCGAAAATTGGTCAACTCGGGTTTGGTTGCTTGCTTGCTCAAGAGCTGAGAAGATCCATATACCATCCCTTTGCCTTTCCGTTTCACTCCATTTCGGCTCTCCGTTTCGGCTTGAGCTTCGCTTCGCTCCGTTTCGCTTCCGTAACCTTAGAATGTAATGCGGCACCCCGAACAGGCAGCAGTACAGAGAGAAAGAAAAGATTCCCGAAACGTTTCGAGGCGTGGTTACTTGTATACCGGCCGGTACCCAGGAGTATGAAATTTGGGAGAGGGGAGGGGAAGAGGGGTTATTTTTATGTGGGCGGATGTATGTATGTGTGTGATTACTACATCTTGACTATGTTTACTAGATACTACATATCATATCTACGGAGTATTGCTTACATGTACATGCATGATGAATTTTGAGGGGAGGAGGGGATTGTATACAGTGCAGATTATTTACCCATCTACCTATCTACCTATATACCGATTTACCTATATAGATACATATATACAGATAACATAACAAAACTAAAAACTCCATATTTCCCTTCCCTGCTCATCTCATCCATACCTTCCGCCGCTCAAGGATTCCTCTATTTCTATTTCCGTTTTTGTTTTTGTTTCTATTTCTCACTCTGCTCATGTTTTACTACTAGGTGGATAGGTAACTAACTAACCGCCTATCTACTTATTACTTATCCACCCATTCATCCATTCATCGAATCTCAAACCCGAAGTTTCCGTATGGGATATGGGGTATCCATGGATAGGAATGAATTGAGTTTGGAGTTTGCGTAAGAAGAGTGTGAGGTGATGAAATGTCTACCTAGCTACCTACCTACTTCGTACTGCAGAAAGAAGAAAGAAAACACTCAATTCAATCGATCTCCATAAAGATAACCTACCTACCTTACAGCGCGGGGACTCGGGTCCTCGGGTCCCGTGATAGAGATACATAGATACCTACTAGGTACCTAGATAAGCAGATAATAATCATTCCGAGGGTGATGTTGAGATGTAGGTAAATGTAAATCTCTATAAATAAATATAAGTTATTATCTATTCATCTATCATCTCTCATCTCTCCTCTCTATCTCCCCATTCGTCATCAAAACCTAGGGTACAGTTATAGCACTTTATATAGATTTTTCAATTCAAAATAATTTTCAAATCTTCTAAATCTTCTAAATCTTCTGATCAACAATTCCAATAATTTATTTGCAATATTCCCTTTCATTTTAATTTTCTTCTTCTTATTAATAATAGTTAAGTATTTTGAATATTATTTGATATCAATATTAATATTCTCTCTCTTTTTCAACTATATTCTTTTTCTTTTTCTTTTATCTCTCTCTTTTTCTTTTTCTTTTCTAAATCTATTATATTCTCCTCATAATAAATAGTAAGTTATAAATAACATCTACATCTACTATAATTAAAAGATTAAAAACTCAATTAATTAATTAAAAAATTAATTTATAAATTTAAATTTC